>JXSR01S067347.1:33384-55251 GCA_000969725.1 Ophiothrix spiculata | reverse complement strand
CATAGTATTTCAGTATTATGCGACCTTAACAATTTCCGCGTTTTACACTTATTTTCGCTTGCGCCTGCGCTTTCGCTTCCGCTTTCGCTTTCGCTTTTTACACTAAGCCCATTCTTTTTTGCCTCACAGGTTCACAAGGCCCCTTCAAATGTAAAAAAAAATATGTTGTACATAAAATCATTTCAAAAAGATTTATTTTTAGACTTTAACCATGTACACGGTTATATAATAGTGCTTGGTTCTTGACCAATAGGGTTAAATTAGAATATATATGTACCAACCAAGTGATAATAAGAAACATTATTCGTTGTCAAAGTGATTATGAAGTGATTAGGTTGGGTTCACATTCATAGTCCGACACGGTGCTAGTCAGACACGGTGCTAGTCCAAAAATGAAATACACGGCGCTGGTCCGACACGGCATTAGTCCGAAAGTGAAATACGAGGCGCTAGTCCGAATCTGAAAACCACTGCGCCAGTCCGACATTTTTGTCGGAGTAGCGCAGTGGATTTTATATTCGGACTAGCGCAGTGGACTTCAGTTTGAAATGTATACACATAATATAGATTTTTTTGTCGGACTAGCGCAGTGGTTTTTAGATTAGAATTATGGCACTGCACTAGTCCGACAAAAAAATTCGGACTGGCGCAGTGTCAGACTAGCGCATTGCTTTTCATTTTCGGACTGACGCACCTCTACAGTACAGGAAAAGTGTGTAGTCTGACTAGCGCAGTGTCGGGACTAGCGGGTACACCCCGTCTAGGTTACCGTATACGTAGAAACCGGTGCAAACTATGCGTACAAAAGGCTCACGGCGATTATGTAACACTGATCGCCTTTTGAGTGTGGCAATAACATCTATGCCATGAGCATCATGGATAGTTTGGAACTGTTGCCGGAAAATATTTGCTACTTGCGGATAGAGTAGATAAACATCTGACATTTCTTTTCTCTATCAACAACTTTTTCACTGCTCTTGTTTGTTTTTCACAGCCTTCACACTTGATAATTTTTGCACAACTCTGCCATCTGATATTTCGAAGGAGATTGAAAAGATAAGGAAGAAAGGTTAATGAAAAGAATTGAAAGATCATAAAAACCCCGCTGATATGACTATTGGAAGAAAAGTATTGTTAAAAGAAATATAAAGAAATGAAATAAAATGAAAGTAATAAAAAGTTAAACGCTATTAAAAGATTATGAACCTTGATAAGGGTTATCATTCATAAAGTTGAAATTAATCAAGATGTCAGAATTGATTTCTTAAAAAAACGACAATATTTACTTAGTGTCACGTAAAAGGTATTATCTTTCTTACATAATGGCTTATATTAAATCAATAACCGTTCTGAGCAAATACGCCTACATATCTGAATGAAAACAATCAACTTTGGGAAAGATATGCTAGATATTTTTAATGTAAGAACAAGTTGATCATCAAACGAAAGCTTACTATGTACATGTGAAGTATCAAGCCTTGACCTTTAAAATTGTCTTTAAAGCAAAGGGTATATTTTCCTGGAATTTCAAAAAAGATTCACTGTATTTATTGCTTTTCTTATGTAAAATTATCAAAATGTTCTCATTAATTTTATTTTTTTACAATATTTTCCCAATAATTTATAAACAAACCTTTATATTAATTTTACAGTTAATAAAACTTTTACCTTGACATTTTGTCAATGTTTCTATGACCTAAACATTTAATGCATGGTTTACTCGCCAATGAAATTAGCATAATTTCATAATTAATCAGCTTTAGTATAATACTCGTTCATTATGTAAATATACAAGTTAGATGGGCGGGTAAATCATATGTTAATTAGTTAAGTTAGAAACACATTGCCAAAGTTTCATACTAAAACAATGTGGAATGAAAGTAGTATAAAGTTTTACATAGGATATTGGTATAGTATCCCGTATAGTATTGGCTAACTATTTTGCATATATTACTAATTAACGCTCATTAACTTTAGCAATATATTGGCAAAATTAGAGAATACACAGAAACTGGAAACATGCATATCTTTGCAACCGTCCGTCATAATTCCAACGAACAAAAACCATTTGTATGTGTAAGCTTTACTTGTTCAATACAACCAAATGACTCTAAATAATAATTTCGCGTTCTTATAACGCGCAAAAATCATCCAAAAGGATCTCAAAGCGCATGAAAACAGGAACAATGAACAAGGACAAACACGACGAAAAATTAAGAAACAGGAAACGCCTGACGGAAGAGATGGGTTTTTCAACTCGGATTTGAATTGACTGAGAGAGGATATGGTACGGATGTTGTTTGGGAGTGAATTCCAGACAGTGGGGCATTGAAACCTAAATGAACGCTCACCGGCAGATTTGAGATCTGACTTTGGTATCTTGAGAATCCTTTGAGGGCCGGAACGTAAAGTGCGGGATGGATTATAGGTTGTTAAAACAGATGAAAGGTAGGGTGGAAGAGTGCCTTCGAAGTGACGGAAAGCTAGGACACATAATTTAAACTGAATACGAAAATCGATAGGCAGCCAATGAAGATCTTTGAGGATGGGAGTTACATGGTCATATTTTCTCTTTTTGGCGATGAGACGTGCAGCGCTATTTAGAATGCGTTGAAGCCGGTTTAGTTGGTCAGAGGTGATACCAAACAAGGCAGAATTACAAAAATCAATACGCGAGTTGATGAGAGAGTTGACCAGACATGATGTTGCTCTTTCAGAAAAGTAAGAGCGAATTGTGCCAATTCAGAAACATCCTATTGAACCACTTTAACCGTGAGTATAAATACACTCCTTATAGCATTATTGGCTTACTACACTTTCCTAAAACCCTAACCCTGCCCATCGGTAGCCGTAAGTGCTATATTTTTATTTTCAGTATTTGATTTATTTTGATAATATTTGAAACTCAACTGGATGACTATTTTCTTCACCTATTTTTGAAAATATAAAAAAAATGTAAAACTGACATCTTAAGCTTTTAAATAACACCTTGCATTTGGTTATTGGATATTCGGTTAGTAAATCACATCCATATTGGCGAATGGCATTCCGGATGATTTGGAAAACTATAGTTCTGAGAAAATAGAGTTTAATCCAGGTCTAACCAAGCCTTTTTTGTAACACGTCTAACCAAGAGGGGGGGGGGGGTTACAACCCCCTCCCTGAATTTTTGGAACGGGAGACCCTATGAACTTGGTTTTGCTACCAATTGATAGGTATGGTCCTCCCCTATCCAACGATACCAAGATCACAAAAATCGGTCAAGGCGGTACGTAATTATGACGTCATAGAGGTCTTTCAGGTCGCAAAATCAGAAATTTGGCAAAAATGGCCACCAAAATCAAACTTTTTATAAATAACGAAATTTTATCGGTTTTTTAGCATATAACGAATGGAAATGATAAAACTAACACGCCCTGCAAGTTTCAGCCTCATAGCATTTTTTTTTTTTTTTTAATATTTCAAAAATGTCACCGGGTTTCAACATCCCCCCCCCCCTACACCGCAACTTTGAGAAATAAATACGCTGATGTGGTGTATGAAAGGTACCTAATATCGGCTCTTCATACTTGCCTTCGATTTGTATTGCGATAACCAGTCATCCAAATTTCGATAACAACTACCTTTTGTGCCGACGGGTAATCCTCTGACGTCAGCAGTGTGCATTGATCTCATAGCAGGGCTCACAGCAGAGGCACACAGCTAATGTTTTGAATGGCATCGCTGCCCGCTCGCTGTGTTGAAATAAAATGCATTTCATGTGAAATGTAGTGAATATTGACATACATTTTTCTGGATAAAAAGGAACCTTTGTGTTTTTTTTTATATAAATTATGTCAAAAATTCGAGAATTTCATTCGTCACTGGTAAAAATTGAAGAAAAACCAAACCGACCCCCTATGAACTTGGTTTTGCTACCAATTGATAGGTATCCCCTATCCAACGATACCAAGATCACAAAAATCGGTCAAGGCGTTACGTAATTATAACGTCATAGAGGTCTTTCAGGTCGCAAAATCAGAAATTTGGCAAAAATGGCCACCAAAATCAAACTTTTTATAAATAACGAAATTTTATCGGGTTTTTTTTTTGCATATAACGAAGGGAAATGATAAAACTAACACGCCCTGCAAGTTTCAGCCTCATAGCATTTTTTTTTTTTTTTTTAATATTTCAAAAATGTCACCGGGTTTCAACATCTCCCCCCCCCCCTCCTACACCGCAACTTTGACGGCTCACCCTGACCCCGCCTTAGGAGGTACCCCCTAATGTTTCCATCAAAATGACCGCAAAGGATATAAAAAAGATTACCAAAAAGCCTGGGGTCGGTTGCTTTTGCGTTTGCGTTTTTATGCTGCGGGAAAAAAAGGGTTTTTAGAAAGATCAAGCTACCCTAAAGCTGTATTCCAACATCTGAGATCCACACTTAGGATTTAGAAAACACAGGATATAGTCACACCATCATCACAGAATGATATATTGCAAATTAATTCTCTTTAAATTTGAGCCATTTTGTTGTATTGTTTTTGAAAGATTTTTTGGATTTATCTATATCTTTAAGCATTATTTAGAGCATTACCATAAGTTTTTAATATAAGTGGAATTTAGTCAGTTTAAATTCAAGTTCAAGGCCTCTACCAATCTATTTCTCTATAGTCACTCTTCTACTATATGACCCTTGCTTAGTAAGCTGGAGACATGAATAGAAATCTAATATTCGGTATATAATACAGTATAGTGTAGGGAAAGCTATTTTAAGGCTACTGTCCTTTTTTACGAGTGAAACGGTGTAATGTCATGATAAGCTTTGGCTTACTTACACATGTCATGAGGAATAGTGTTTTAATTATAAATGAACCTTTACTAATGATTTTACTTCCACGAACAAGATCAAGATGGCGTCAACAGACTACTTCGAAAATGTTGACGCATTTTTCGTCGAAACCACACAAATTTTGAGGCAAAATGTGATGACTCACACCGAAAGGGGGGACTTTGGTTCCGACATCAAAATTGAGTTTTTGACATCATGGGAAAGCTTAGAGTTTCACAAGTAATTTGGTACCTCAAATATTTCGATACAACAATCCGTTCCGAAGATATGGCTATTTTAGTAAGAGCGTGTTGATCACTTTTCAAAAATAGCAATTGGAAAGAACAGGCTTTAAAGTTTGGGTTTGTGAAAGCATCGATTTTAATGATTACTATTCAACTATACACAAAATCTCCTTAGCAACGGGTATCTAGGTGCACTCAATCATCATCAAATTTAACACAGACATTGTCAAGATACATATCTTTAATTCAGTTACAAAAATATGGCAAATTAGGCATATTTTTAATTAATATGGATGTGTTTTTTCCGATCACAAAATTGCGAAAACGAGATTGACACGGTGTTAGAAAGTTGTCAAAAAATATCTTTTTTCACAATTTTATAGAAAACGGCTTATTAGGAAGATTTTAAAAACTTTGAAGATTCATAATATCACAAAATCTTTAATTCACCCCTAGACGAAAATTTTACAACTTCTCAACTTCAAAGCCTGATATCCCAGTTAACAGATTGTCGCAAAGTCTCCCTTTTCGGTGTGAGTCATCACAAATAACATTTTGATAACTTACAAGTAATGAAATAATGAAATGAAAGCAAAAACAAACAAAAGGTAAAAACAAACATATTTTCACCATTTCTAGCCCGAAAGCCCCAGAATGAGACTACTTTACATGTTATATTCAAATTAAACATGTTTAACTCAAGAATTCAGTTCATAAATTTTAAGACATTTTTCATTTTAGCACAATGCCAACATGTTTCATTATCGCACGCAGCACGTGTTATTAAGAAATCATGATCAGGGAAATGTGGTGAGTTAGTAAGATGCAAAATTTAATATAAGTTCATTAAATGTCACGCAAAATGTAAAATCCCTTTCTGACACCGACTTTGATTAAATCAATTACCAAAATACGCCTACATATCAGGAAGCAGATTTACTATTGTATGAGAAAATATCTTTGTGATTTATCTTAAGAAATCAAACAGAAGCATACGAAGTCTCAAACATTGAAATTTACTGAGATTATATAAAAAGACGTATGTAAAGAAGTTTACGACGCGTCACAACTCCACACGGAGAGGAGAAAACATGGAAGATGTCTACGGCCCGGAGGGCAATGTCCATCAAAACAATGCTGCATTGTTTAAGGGGACGGTCCTTTATCTCGAGTAAGACGAGGAATGTCAATTTTACTGCACTCTTTTGCCTACTTACACAAGTAAGAATTTCACAATTTTGGCCAACATAAGGTATATGTAGAGTCTCTAGTAGTTCATACATGAACTTTTATTGATTTGTCTTTCGCAAACAAGTACAAAATGGCGTAACAGCTTACTTCGAAATATAATATTCGTACAATGCGATTGGGTTGAAATTTTAATAGATTATCATTCTGATTATAGGCTTGATACTTCTTATTAACTTACAAACAATAATCATATAAATATGGAGTTGCTTTTGGATGATAATATAATAAACTATCGCTGTTTCGTCAACATTAAACAGATAAGCAATACTACCCAAGATATCCCCGTTTGAGCTCTGTTTGGTAGTTTTTAATATCTAGATTGATTTGAATCTGTCTAAATATGAGATATTTGTATATTTTACTTGTAAATTGGACATACCATCGAGGCAAAACTTGCAAATTTTATGTAAAAGAGGCATTCAAATGTTAATGTTTTAGATTTCTGTTCTCGATCTCAAAACTACCCATTTGGCTGAGCGATTATGGTTAGAGTCCAACATTTCAAAATTCAACTCTGATTCACATTTTCTGAACTGCCCATGTCATAGCCTTATATGCCATAAAACGGTAGATTTTTCTATATAATGTTTCTGTATTTCTGCATTTTTAACAATATCTCAAAAACGAATTCACAGTTATCAGGTAAATATACCTCTACTTGACGTGACCCTTAATAAGACGCTTACATTTGTAACTCATTATGTTTCAGAGAGAAAAATAAGAATACTAAATGACATTTCCATCATGTCATTTGCCATAGTGGGTTACAACAACAACTTAAGGGTATTTAGATGCGCTGTTTATTATGGCACGTACAATACTAGAAAAACTGCATTAACAAAAACAATGACAATTACGCAAAACACATTTAGAATAAATGTTTTCTCAGAAGTTTCTTTAAAGCATTAATTGATGTTGCATGATGCTACTTGGTAGCTTATTGCATTCACATGCAGCTCCAATACTGAATACGATTCTCCAAATTAAAGGAAATTATCTGGGTATATGGAGTTAATTTAATCATTAAAGCTGATCGCAGTCAAAGAAAAGTGTAATATACAGCTGAATGCATTGAGAGATGTAGGGAGGAGCAAAACCACTGGGAGTTGTACAAATACGGCAAGACTTTGAAAATAACTCTATATTACACTGAAAGTCAATTGAGTCTTTCTACCAAAATCAATCCTCCAACTTATTTAACTAAAATAATCTGGCGGTACTGTTTTAAATACGTTAATTAGAACACAATAACAGAGTAAAGGGTGCCGAATACTTTTGCAGCGTGGTGGCATGCTTCGGATGATATAAAACGACGAATTCGCACAGTTTTAATATGAAACATAGTTGACGACCGGAAAATGTTTACATGGTTTGATTAAGGGCACAGTAAACCCCTCATTTTCTGAAATATTGTATGCTTTGTAACTCAGCAACCGATAAGTAAATCCATATAAAAGTATACATTTCTAGATGTGGATTTTCATGTAGAAGATGATGGTTAGGTCAGTTTTGGACCAAAATGTATGATTTTGGACCAAGGTCTAAAAAACCCATGTTCTTGGACCATTAATTTGTAAACAACCTAACTAAATTTTGAAAAAACAAAAGTTGGACCTCGAATGCTTTTTATAATCTAGAGACACATGTCTAGGAACGCATTTCTCAAATTTTTGATTTTTGAAATGTTGCCAAAAATAGGTCCAAAATTGGCCCAAAATGGTTTTTTTTTTTGTCATTTTGGCCTATTTTAGGCCTATTTTTGGCAATATTTCAAAAAGTAAGGTATGTTGCAGATTTTTTAGACAATTATGGAATTTAATAGCGTTAATATTTTGAAATACATCAGGTAGATTTCGTGGGTTGTAACAAGAGTCATATAATAAAAAAACACTGTTGTTGAGTGATTGAGTTTTAGATAGCCAATGTCTAAGCTGAGAAATACAAGTGGTGAGTACGGATAAAGCGCGAATCAAATTACAAGTGAGGTTTGGATCGAAGGAGATATACATTTGAAAGTCATTGGCTCAGAGATGATAACTTATGAGAAATAGTCCCAATAGATCTTGTATATATTTTAAACAATAGAAGACCACCTAAAAATGACCCCTGTGGTACCGAAATGTCAGCTTCGATTGGTTCATATTACTGGCATACTTGACTCATCCCAGGGTTGTAGGTATGTCACTAACACTTAGGTTTAAGACAATGACAAAAACTCAGAGTGCGATATGTTGACGACGGAATAAGATTATTTTTGTCCAGATATACAGTTCATAAACTGCTTTGTAGCACATTTTAAATTATTTTTCAGTGAATTTCAAATTACCGACATGTCCTTAGTTTTTTCAAGCATCTTTGTACAAAGAAACTTTTTGAAAGGGGGGGGGGGTCATCGCATGGTTAGGCGTTATCTGGAACGAGTGTAAAGAAAGCTGGAAAGAGTTAGCAACATCAGTTCAACCTGAAAATTTATGTTCTATTGGAAACCAACTTGGTTAAGGGTAAATGACCTATGCATCTGCCCAGGAAAATGTGAATCCTTCATATTTTTAAACATGAAAAGATAAATAGTTTCCACTGGCAGGGGTTAGTCAGGGGTTACTCATGCATTACGAAGCGAGGGATCTACCGCTGAGCGATCAAGGCAGCGTTGAGATCGTGAACTAAAATCTAAAACATAAACATTAGAATGCCGTATTTTTCTTTTGTTTACATAAAAATTGTAATTTGTGCCTCAATAGAGCTCAATTTGTATAATAAAGTAAATTATGCGAATGCGTATATCAGACAAAATGTAGATAATGTAGATACTAAAAACAGGCAATTCACAGCTCAAACAGGCCGATCTCAAAGTCGTAATTCACGTCCGGTTTTTCAGGCAAAACAACGCGGGTTTGTTACATTATCTTACATTATCATTCAAAATCAACACCAATATTATTTGTATTTCAATAAGAAGTATCAAGCCTACAATCTGTCGAAATTTGAAAAAACATTGAATGGTTCGAACATCATGAAATTATGAAGTTTCGACGAAAAAGGCTTAAACTTTTCGAAGAAGTTTACTGACGTCATTTTAACATTGATAATGGACGTGAAATCACTGGTAAAGATTCTTGTATAAACCATTCTATATGTACGGCAAAAATTGTGATGTTCTGATATGTGTAAGTAGGTAAAAACTTGCAGTAAAGATGACGTTCAGCCGAGCGGGACTCATTTAGGGGCTGTAGCCTTAAATGAAACATTTAGTCATCATAACTCACGGGTGTGAAATCTTTAACGAAGCTGATAAAGGCAATATTTAGGGTCAAAACATAGTTCTTTTGAGCTATCAAACATTTGGAGCAACAAGTCTTTGTTATCTTATAATCTGATTTAGAGTTCCAATGTAGTTTTTATTAATAACAGAGGCTTGGTGATGAAAAATCAATACACTACAAAAAATGTTTGATTTCAAATGTTTGGTAATTTTCAACACCAAGCATCCTTTATTGATTAGAAGATGCATTGGAATTAATGTAATAACAAAGACTTGTTACACCCAAGAACTATGTTTTGACCCTTACTCAGTAGGAAGAGAAGAAGCAGTAGCATTATCTCTCAGTAACAGATATTTCATACCAATCAAATAAGGAATAGATATTGAATGGGATTGGATGGAAGAATTCCTGATTTCTAATTAAAGCATAGCGTGGTCAAAACCCATATAGTTCCTAGAAGAGATTTAAATCAATAGTAGGTTTTATCACGGTACCTTATCAAAATGAACTGTAAAATCACTGACCAACTGAATGATCTAATACTATTTAGTCAGTTCTATGGCCGAAACCAAAGTCGGCCTCAAAACAAAATTTTCGCTACTGTACCAAACATTTGGTCGTGACGTCAAAATGACAAGTGACTCCAAACAAAATAACTTCAACACCGAGTTGAGACCAAATAAAATTTCGCGCTAAATTGCACATGTTATTGAACTGCCATACACATTGGACCAAATGTTTGTTACCAATTCATACTTTAAATCCGATGGCAAATATTTGGTGACGTCACGACCATATGTTTGGTAGGAAAAAATTTGTTTTGAGGCCGACTTATGAGTAGGTTGTAAAATATGCTGAAACAGATTTGCAGGTGCAATGATTGAGGCATACTGCTTTCTGATTGTAAAGTAGGATTTATTACACAGAGATTGACATTTCCATAGAATTTAGATTGGAAGTTAATTTATGGAATCACACCGACACTTGTGTACTGCCTTTCGCCGCAAGTCAAAGCAAATTCAGTTAACAGGGTCTCCTATTACCTGACGTTTATCGAACAGTTAAAGCATAATTCTACTCACCTTTGTATATTTTATCTCTCTACAACTTACAAGAGAAGGTAAGCTGAAATGTAGATCTATGAGTTTTTCTTTATTTTCAATCTAAAACCGGTGGATGCTAACTAAAAATAAAACATTATGGTTTTTATTTTGAGATATTTTTCTTTTTAAAACACAAAAATCATTATGTTTGTATTTTCATTTTACGACAATTTTTCTTCAATATGTATAGTCAAATAATAACACTGGATTAATTTCGACTTTTTAATTCAATTTTAGAGATATTTTTCATTTCAATTTCAATTTCAATTTCAATTTAAATAAATAAATAAATAAATACATAAATGAAAAATAACCAACTAACTAACTAACTAAATAAATAAATAAATAAATAACTAACTAACCAATTAACTAACTTACTAATCTTTTTCCTATTTTCTAAATTTTCAAAATTATCCGAAAAAATGTCAAAATTTGCACAGCGCAAAAAACAGAGAGAACACGGTGTCAGTTTTGGTCAATTGGCCAATCTTGAAGATATGTCCTTTCGGTAATTTTCGACTAGATTGCACGTGTGCTATTCGTGTGATTTAGTTTTAGATTCGAGCCATGCCGTGGTGACCGTGTCCTTGACCGTGTGCAAAAGATGTTATCATGGTAATTATATTCACCAAGTGTGACGCCTATAATATTCTAACGCAGACGTTTAAGTAGAAATGATTTTAACATCATAGTAGGCTCTCTAGCCTCAACTTCTAAGGGTTAGTTGTACATGCATGTTATGCATCATGGAATATAACAATAGCGAGTATTTATAACGGGTAAGGGGTGCGAGCAAAATATTCAAAATTGACTATGAATGATGAGCTTGTATTCATGTATTAGAGCGAAATAAGATTTATATGTCATATTAATGGATGAGGTGTGATATTATGATCTCAAACAAAATAAATGCAATATTATGAAATAAAATGTGGATATTTCTTTGCAGATATTTGCAACGTGAAAATGCTGGCTTAGTGTAATGGCCCTCGACTGTCGCATGATAATACATCACTGAGGGTTACCAGCAGTGGCGTAGCAAGGGCTTCGGGGGCCCATGGACATGGAGCAGTGCGGGGCCCCCTTGCTATGAAATCCCAAATCACGGATAAGTCTGCATGCCTCGTAGAACGAAAATACGGGACACTCAGTGATCTTTATTAGAAAAAAGTAGTATATGGGGTATTCAATGTCAAGCTCCTATTTGACATGTAATAGGTATTTTTCATTTTACATGGCAGCTACATGTGGTATTTAAAAATGCGCGCGAAGCGCGCAAAATTTTTAGCATTTTACGTTAGAATTATATATATACTTTCTTCCTTTTTTTTAGTTTTATTATATTTTTCTTTCCATTCTGGGCCCCTACAACTTTAAAAGCACATAAAAATACGCAAAAAGTTTTGTGTTTTTCTCGGGACCCCTGCACAAAATATAGTTTAAACATTAGTGGGCCCTATGATAGCTCTTGTACATTTGTCTGTCCTATTCATTGTAAAACGTTTTGCACTCATTTCATTTTTTGTTAGTGTTTTTGATCAACGTATTTATTTAAATGCATATAATTGTAAGGCACAGGGGCCCCGTTTTAGCACAGAGCATGTGAGCCCCATATTGAAATGCGCGTTTTTAGATTTAGCATTCAAATCTTTATTACGCTTTTTGTGCTTTTTTTGCAAATTGCTACGCCAGTGGTTACCAGACAATTGCTGTTATTATGTTATCATGGTTATATATATGGTTGCATGCCCATGCTGTTTAAAATTGCGAAGTCGCCGAGTTTAAGTTTTGTAATTGCTAAAAAAAACCTTATACAATGAAAACTTGATCAGTGCGAGTTGGGGGTCACTGCCGCTAGAAGAATATTGGGCAAATTAGCAAGTCTAAGGAAATATCAACAGAAGCTTCCAGAGCGGTGTAAGTTTCAAAGAATTATCTGGTCTGTAGAAATCAATATTATCACAAGGCTTGGTTCAGACTTTTTCTTCTATTTCTATGCCAAATTTGTGTAATATGAATTCATTATTCAATACAATTTCACGCCTATCCATGTAATAACGACTATTTCATAATACACTGTTGCTCATAAAGTTGGAACAAAATTATTTTTACCACTTTTTTATGTAAAGGTCAATTTATGATGAAAATATCTGGAAACTTATGTTGCTTTTGGTCAGATTTGATAGGTTATCTTGTTGGGTGTGAAATGGAACTCCGAATGTAATCAATTTCTCATGTACTGGTAAGGGGGCAACAACGTATTTTATGTCAAATTTGATTTGACCCCGCCTTGGTCCACTGAACAAAATAATGGGGTTTGATAGTTCAAAAAATGATTTATAATTCTGTTGACTACAAATCTAATTTTATTTTTGACCCTAGCTGATCTTTCCGAAGACACCTGCAATCGCTCGGCGAGCTGTGGGCAAGCTCCGATATTCTTGGCCGGGTTTGGCGATTTATGCTACAGTCCCATATTCAGTACTGCACATATTTAAAAATTAGTTGCCAAGGAGTAAAATTTATGGCACGCCAAAGCATACAAAACCTCGGCGAACTCGGTAGAGCAGCGGTGTAATGAGACTGAAAGTCACATCTCTAAAATTGCCCAGTTTCTGAAACCGAGCATTCTTTGGACGCCTACTTCTGAAACCCATCTCCCTCCCGGACAGCTAATACTAGTATTAACATAATTAATGCCAGGTGTCTTATCTTTATGTCTGGCTAGGACACACTACAGCTATGATAACATGATCATATGATAGAGCGTCCACTGTCCGAGGACAATTGTACACTTAACCGATACTTGAATAGAATATAGGTTATTGAAAAGCGGGTCACCACTGAACCTGCTGTGTGACGGGGTGTGTGCACAAAGGCAAGTGCAGTTTGTGTAATTCTAGTTGATTGTAAGGGTTCAAATCCTCGTCGTTGCGAATCTTTAAAAAAAAACTTGATTGTTTTTTTCCCTTTGAGTTGTGTTTTGATTTTAATGGCAAACCACAGATTTAACGAATTTTACTAATTGGCCAACTACTCTTTCTACATTTGACTGAAAACGAGCGTATACAGTAAAAGACTGCCATGATATATGTGACCCGTCTTATCGAAAGGTACCTTAAGATCAGCATAGTAAATTACGAGATACGGGCCATTGAAGCTGAGCATAGTCAGACAATCACATCTAATGTCGAATTTCTAATTTCATCAGAAACGTTACCTTTGAAGTGTAATCTATCATGTTAATCAGGTTCCAACTTCCAAAACATAGGACAAATGATTTAAAAACCGACATAAACATCATTTCTACTTTCAAGTTTTACCAGTACGGAAACTTTAAACTTGATTTTCTATAAACTATAGTTTTTTGAATCAGCCCGATGCCTTTTACCAAATTGGATGTAACAAGTTACATCGAACATCCAATAACTAAAGTTAGGTGTCATTTAAATGCATAAAATATAATCTTTCAGATGAGACCAAAAATAAATTTCCATTTTGGGACCCCTGAGGTACCTTTCGATATAACGGGTTACCTATTAGTTTAGGAGCAGCATAAGCTTGGTTATTAAGATTCTGATTTTCTACGAGGGTACCCTACACGTGAAACATATTATAAGGGGCGGCTTCAAAACTCAACCGACGGTTGCCTGCCGGTTCTGGGCGGTTCTTGGCGGTTGGCTATTGTTTATTCCGGTTGAACCGCCCAGAACCGACAGACAACCTCCGGTTGAGTTTTGAAGCCGCCCGTAAGTAGTAAATTTAAATAGGAGAGAATTGTTACGAAAATAGAATTAGCCCTAGAAAAAGCAGCAGACAAAAACATATCTTGTGACTGAGCTAGAGTTTGAGTTCAAACTCTTATTTATAGAACAAGTTCTGTTACACAATATTCACTTTCATGATTTCAATTTCTAATGAGTAACTCAAGTTGAACAGTGCACCATTTTAATTATTAGTATTCAATATTTCAATTTGTAGATCAGTCTTTTAATCAAAAATATAATCAGCATGCGATATATGATATTTACTTCAAATGATAAAACGTGTTGTTCCTAGATTGTGTCACAGCTCACAGTTAATATAATCAAATTATTATTGCCTCCAACAACGGTAAATGTATCAAAAGAGCTTTTAGAGTGCACAGAATGGTCCACAATTTTAGAAAAAGAAGAATGATTAGACAGTCATAAAAGAAGACATCATTACTCTAGAATAGCTTATTATTTGGTACGACTCTTGGTACTAAATGTTTAATAAAAAGTATATTATGTGGGTGACATTTTGTTGCTTCAACAGTCCCTAAAGGTGCGTTTACATTGCGACGATATGGACCTCGACGTAGGGTAACGTATTCCAAAATCACAAAATCCTGGACGACAAGCAACGAGTAAAGATGACAAATCAAAGTTTGTTGACGAATAGCAACGAGTCTCTGCGACACCACGGCAACAAGTGACGAGTGGGTGCTGAAAGAAATGCAGACTTACTAATAAATTAAGAGTTTGGCTTGACGTTGGGTGACGACTTCTCGTCGACGAACATGTCAACTGTAAGCAACGTAGTGAGGCGGCAAATACTGACCAAGGCTGACGTAAAGGAACGAATGCCATCGACTGGTCACGACAACAGAAACGTGACTTGAAGTTTGTGCGGTTGATACAATCATTCCTACTCACATCCCTGCAACACACTGTTGTTGACAACGATTACCAACGAATTGTGACGACCTCTGAACGAATACAGACTGCTACAAACGGCATGGAAACGTCAAAGAACTGAGGGTTACGGTGGCCAACGAGATCTTAACGACATCAAATCTTATTCTATGTCATCCCAAAATTTTAAAACTTGTAACTGAAAGCGACCGATAGTAACGACAACCTGCGTAGGTTAGAGGCGTGTGCCAACATGAACTGACTTTAACTAACGAGGACCGGCGTAAAATTCAAAACTGCAATTCGCAGGTGTATGTTGCTTTTCGTTACCCCAAATACATCACAATATAAACGCTCCTTAATCTTTCTGATTACAAAGAAAGATATTTAGGAAATTGGCCGGGTAAACTTTCGACTTGTGTCAAACTGGTAAATACCATAGGTAAAAATAATAGAAATAAATCAGTACAACGCTGCTGAAAATACACAGCTAGTTGTATATTTATCCACCTTAAGGTAATGGTCTACCATAGGAATATCCATTTATGGCTAAAAATATCAAAATATAGGGTTTGGTGTTTTTAGCTTGCTATACTTATTGTCTATCGGATATCTAAAGTACAATTATCAAACCTAAGTAGAAAAAAGATTGCTAAAACAGAGAGAGACAAAAAACAGAATTTCAAAATCATCTCATTTGCATAATAATGGCGGCCATATTGGATCTTTCATGTTTTTTGGAAACGTCAGTAAAATTTATCCCGGGGTTGTTTCTCAAAAACGAAAGCACCTAAGGGGCTGAAATTTGGCATGGAAATAGGTTAAGTAGTTCAACACAAGATTACAAAGCCCTTTTTTCAAGTTTGTCCTTCATATTAAAATTTTGACAACATTTTCCCAAAAAATTGCAAAAACACACTTTTTTCATGTTTTTCATTAAATATATCAAAATTTGGACACAAAATTGGAAAAAGGGCTATGTTATCTGTTAGTTTATATGCTTAGGTACATTTCTGGTCAAAAGGAAACACAATTTACTTTTTCATGTGGACAGGAGTACCACGGGATAAAAATCACCAACAAATCCAAGTTGGCCGCCATTATTATGCAAATGAGATGACCTTGATTTTTTTTTTCTTGTTGCAATCTTCTAGTTTGATCATAAGTCACAACATATCCAAATATGAAGTCTCTGGGATCAAAAATATTTTTTTTATGGTAGACCATTACCTTAACAATACCAAGGAAGAGATAATCTCCAACCTGGCCCCATCGCAATGAATGCATTTATCTAGAATTTGTGAAGTGCATGCGAAACTCATCATTTGTAGATAATGGATGTTGCTATCTACCTTAAGCATAATCATGTTTTGGGGTTTATGTAAATGATTTTCTCCGATCTTGTAGCGGATGGTAAAAAACCCATTAATGTGCTGTGTGGTGTGTCCTTTTTTCACGAGCGAGACGGAGATAAGCCATGTTTACAGCATTTTACATCCTTACGTACGCCAGAATATTAAATTTTTTGACATACTTAAGGAATAAAGTCCCTAAATCATATACAGGTATCTACATATGATTACATTTGCTTGCATAAACATGTTCTTAATGACGTAAATAGATTACTTCAAATAAAATTAACGCTCCCACCCCTTCTCATGCTAATTAGCATAAATAAGCATTTTCGAGGGCGCTCTTCAAATTTGTTTTGCCCAATCGTATCCAAACAACTTCAAATTTTATTTCAGAAATGTATTTGTACTTACATTCAGCAAATATGAGCCAAAATTCCATATGGAAGTGAGTTTTCAAATTTTTGGCGGGGAAATGTTGATGCGACACGTAAATATTTTGTATTGATCGCCATTTTGAAAACGGTGAAAGCTAATGCAAAATGGGAACGGGGTATGGAAATTTGAATTTTTCCAATACAATGCATGTGAATGTTTTTTTCTGTTGATAAAAAAGAAGCATTATATGGCATTTTCTATAAAAATCAACGATTTTGAGACTTTTTAAGCTACCAAATTTGAACCCCTACATCAATCTTGTTTTAGAAGATAAAACGTCGTCAGTTGGATCGATTCTGCTAGTAAAAATATGAAAACTCAGATTAATGAATTTTGAAAAAGGTGGCCCATTTTTATTCCATTTAGAAACACCGCTTCTTTATGGCCAATATCATGACATTGGACCAGAAAAAAATCCACTCAAATATTTGATAAAACATAACTTTTTTCGTATACAACCGATTGAAATGAAACAAACGGTATCTGAAAGTCCAATTTATGGGCTATAAAATACAACATTTACATACTTTCTGTATATTTGTTAAACTCAAGAAAATTGCACGCAAAGATTGTAAGGGTTTTTTCTGGGGCACCCTGTAAACAATAGTAAATGTAAGGAGATAATGTGACATCAAAAACACGGCAGTTGTCAGCCAACATTCAGGTGCGAGAAAAAGGGCTTAGTTTATTTTTATTTATGCATAGGAAATCAGCACAGACCGTCGTTTCGCCGATGATCATGAATATTCATGAATTTGAGACACACATTTAAAAAGGCCAAGAAACTCATCCAAGTAGATCATAATTCAAAACAATGTTGCATATAGATGTAGAAATGTTGTAAAAACATCCTGAAATCCAAAATAATTATAATTTTGCGAAATATATGTGAACATTTATGTAATTTCTACAGCGATTATTTTCTTTGAGTGAGGTCAAATTTGGTCTTTGCGTTTTGCTTAAAATCTGCGGTTCTGGACTTAACATTTTTAGCCATTTGGTCAATAGAAAGCGACAACACTTCTTTATCAGGTTTGCTAAACATTTTGCGATAGTCTTCAGTAAACACTCTACACGTAATAGAATTTGACACTTGGTCCCATGAGGTCAAAATAAGACATCAACATTTCTACGCAAAACACAATGTAACCCGGAAGCGAACGATTACGCAGCACTTTCCTATTGTTAGATATTTTGTAAAAAACATCACCAATTTGACACAGTGCAACGTGGTGTAACGGTTAGGCTGCGTGACTTTTGTTCCCGGGTTCTAGGTTCGAGTGCTATCGTCGTCTTTTTTTTCTTTTTTCTTCTTTTTTTTTTTTTTTTTTCAATGTATTATTTTTCCCACCGTATTAGATTGACTTTCCTTCAATAAATTTCTTTTACAAAGGTATTTCTTAGATAAACATGATGTGAACAATCGTATTAACTTTATATGTAAAACGATTGTAAATGACGAACAGCTAATAAGTATCAAATTATTTATGCAACACTTTAAGGTCAAATGCTAATAAACAGTCATACATTGACAATTTAAACGTAAGTTTTTATAGAATTTTACATGCCAAGTTATGTCGACAAATGAGATTTCATGTCGACATTTCGAGATATACTTTATGTCGACACTTATGTCGACATAAGGCATGTCGACAGAAACCTTACTTGTTATGCGCATCTATTTACTTGATTAGAATTAAAATCGTGTTTAAACGTCAACAATATTATTGTGATTGAGTCTGAGTAAGTTAGCGTACCACCTTGGGCAAGTTTGCCACTTGGCCAACTTACCCCATGTGGTGGGTGCCAATTAAATCTGCTCCATAGTCCCAGTTTTGACTTTACCTCGTGGTATACCAACAAAACAAAGAATAAAGAGGATTTGATCTCATGATGTGTTGGAAATGTACCATACCTCGTAATCAATAATAATAATTTGAACCAGCGAAGTAATACCTTGACACTAGTGCAAAATTTCTTTTGCTCAAAAAGATTACAAAGGTAACTCAAAAACTTGTTTTACTGATAACTCACACAAAGAGCTGAGTTCGGTCTTGTAAATTTTATGGTGAATTTGATGCTTTATGTATCACCAAAAATTACCAGTGACATATTTCTCCCGAGGTCACGTGAGCAGAAACACAGGTGGGCCAACCCGCCCCGAGGGCCAATTTGTCCCACCTTCCCCTATACCTGAATTTGGAAAATGAAAGTTTTCTCGTAGGTATTTGTGACTCGTCATATCAAACACGGCATGCCCTGCACTTGTGTCCAGAGATGTGTGAATTTAACCATTACGTAGGCCTATGCTACTTATTTTTATTTAGGCACTTTGGGGTGCACCATTAGATTTCCAGGGGGGAGCAAGAAGTTGGGGTCGGGGTTGATTTTTTTTTCGCGTCCCTTTCCGGGGCGATTTTTTTTCTTAGAAATTACTGCTTTTTCCCTTAGTCCATGTTCAGCGGTGATTTTTTTCTTCTGCCTATGGAGGGGGATTTTTTTCCCCAAAAAACTGTCTGCTGCCCCCAGGAAATCTAATGGTGCGCCCCTAATGATAGGATATCTCAAACATCTAGGCTTGATTGAATTTGCCCGGTGTAAAAGTAATCAAGGTCCAGGGCCGTACGAAGGCATGTAAGCCAAGTGGGGCAAACATTTACCGTCCCGAAATTCATGTTTCGTCCCGATATATAGACCGTCAATTTGATTGTAATGCGCGCGGAGCGCGCGAAAATTTTGCTATTTTCAGCCAAAACTCGATGTAAAACCTTGATATTTGTGCTAAAATTGGCTTATTTTGACTATACACTGTTGTTTGAACCCTATAGAAATAGGGACATTTTATGTCTAAGTGTCAAAATAGATGGCGCTATTCATAAAAACTTATTTTTGGACGTAGAAGAGATATGCTGGTGTGTACTACCGAAGCATCTGACGTCAAGAAAATTTTATTATCATGTTTAGCCAAGTTCTTTACAGATCAAACAACATAATCGATAATCAAATATAATAAAGAATTGAAAATACGTATAGCACCATCTTTTTTGCACTAATCTGAATTTACAAAAAATAACAATAAATGAGCTCAAAATTAACAAAATTTCAACCAAAATGAAATGAAATTTTGAGAATGGGTTCAAATGCTTTTTTCAACTTTCTGTGAAGTAAAAAATGAATTTTTGCTTAAAAATGAATAAATGTCCACCTCAAACAACAGTGACTAAAAATTTACGGGACAGTAATCTCGGGACAGTAAAAGTAGTAAAAATCGTCCCGATATTTTGATATTTGTCCCACCAGCGTCCCGCTTTTTCGAGCCAGGGGGGACAAGTGCTTCGTACGGCCCTGTGACAAGGTCCCCTTGGAATCAAAGTCCTTCCATAGGCCATAACGGAATAAAGCGTGAAACGAATGTTGCATAAGAGTTGTTAGCTTATAGTTATACTTTACACTCTTAAAAAGAAAGGATCAAATTGGTCCGATAAAGTATCAAATATGAGCTTACCCTTTTCCGGATCAAAATTGATCCAGAAAAGGGTAAGCTCATATTTGATACTTTATCGGATCAATTTGATCCTTTCTTTTTAAGAGTGTACTGTACAAGAGTAAGATCAGAAGACTGTGATTTCTATTATTTAAACCAAAACAATGGCTATGTTCTGCATGCCTCAATGAATTAACAATATACAAGTGCAGGGCGACTAATGCCGACTTTTGATATAACGACTCACAAATACCTAGGAGAAAACACAAATTCGTGAATATTGGATTATTGGAGTTATGGGTCAGACATCTTAAGGAGATTAGGTGGGCTACAGACAGACACGATTGGCTTACTTGTCTACCTTGAGTATATAAACAGTTGGTAAACAAGAAACACGGCATGTCTTTGGATGGGCATTGTATATCAAAGTCCGAAATTCTGAAACTGTCTGAAATATACATTTGGTTACTGCATCTTGCTCCTTCATTAAACACCTTACTTATGAAAATTGTGCGAAAATTACTGAGAAAAGATGCCGAAAAGACACCTTTTAATTGTATGTTTGTTAGTATGTCAGGTTTATCCGAGGGTACGCGGGTACAAAGGGTACACTTCCCTAGTCCGACAATGCGCTAGTCCGACACTGCACTAGTCCGGAAATGAAATAAACGACGCTAGTCTGACAATGCGCTAGTCCGACACTGCGCTAGTCTGAAAAATGGTATACACAGCGCTTGTCCGAATCTGAGAAACACTGCGCTAGTCCGACATTTATGTCAGACTAGCGCAGTGTTTTTCAAATTCGGACTAGCGCAGTGTATGTCATTTTCGGAGTAGCGCAGTGTATTTTCATTTAAAAATTCGGACTAGCGCAGTGTCGGACTAACGCAGTGGTTTTCATTTTCGGACTAGCGCATCTCTAAGGTATAGGAAAATTGTGTAGTCGGACTAGCGCAGTGGAGGACTAGCGCATTGTCGGACTAGCGGGTGCACCCCGGGTACGCAAGGGATCCATGAAAAATTCATAGAACTCCAAACCAATGTATAAAGGGCAAACCTGGATAGCCCAAAAGCCACCTTAACTCAACTTTGTGATGTGTGAAGCTGGATATTAAGGTTTCTGTCGAGACTGTTTTTTTCATGTCGACATGTCGGAATAATTTTTTGTCGACGTCGACATATGTGTCCACATTAAGTTGATATCAGAGAGTTTTTTTGCGGGAAAAATGAAATTATTTGGATAAGCTTAAGGAACTGTTT
>JXSR01S067336.1:85993-105884 GCA_000969725.1 Ophiothrix spiculata | reverse complement strand
CCGGGCTCAGTAACCAGGGTTGACCATCACCCTTTTGAACCAAGCCCCCTCAAAACCTCCATGAGCCCCAACAACTACAATAACAGCAAACCCAAAAGTTTTGAACAATTAAAATTAAAAACCTAACAAAAAGTGTCCACTGAAAATCCCTTTTTTCATTGCCATTTTTGAACTTAAGGTGGCCTAGCCAAGGAAACTCCTTGGGCCTAGCACAGATGCGGTGTCGGACACGAGTGAGCTGATATCAGCGGTGTTGGACACAATTTCAAAGTATTTATCCCGGGCTTTTAGCGTACTTTCTGGCGTACTGTATCTTGCGCTTTAATATAACGCGATCTTACACGTGCGACATTTTTATATTCAGGTATATACTTCAATGTCTATGATATTCACGCATAAGACCATGCGCGGCGCGTTACTCCTGATGACGCAGGGCTCAAAGCGCACAGTGCTTAAGGTGTTACTCATTGCTAAAAAATGACAAGACCATATTTTTCTATTAAAGAACTATATAAGGACCAAAACATATGTGAAAAAGAGAGAAAAAAATAGAGCCGTTTTTTAATTATAATTGTTTTTGTCCGATTTATTTTGATTTTACCATAGAAGTCAATGGTAAAAAGTGGCAAAACATAGTGTTTTTGAAATGGATTTTTCTCAAAAACTAAGTCGGTGACCCCCTATTTTTTTATTTCAGAAATGTAATTAGCACATATGAAAACATCATAATATCAAAAAATTACACTCTTAAAATGAAAGGATCAAATTGATCCGATAAAGTATCAAATATGAGCTTACCCTTTTCCGGATCAATTTTGATCCAAATTCTCCTCAAATTTGATCCTTTTTGGATCAAACACACTCTTTTTTGATCCGAAAAGGATCAAATTTGAGAAGAATTCGGATCAAAATTGATCCGGAAAAGGGTAAGCTCATATTTGATACTTTATCGGATCAATTTGATCCTCTCTTTTGAAGAGTGTAGAAAAATAAATAGAGGAATTCTATCTGTGCTAAGCCACCTTACCAATATGCCCATCAGAGAGCAGGATTTTGAATTCAACCTTAGCAAAAGTTTGGTTCTTGCTTCTGCTCTCAAAATTCGCACTCTATATGGTACACTCTTAGAACGCCAGGATCAAATATATGAGTAGTTTTCCGGATCACTTTATTTTGATCCTTGTTGGATCATTTTGATCCGTTTCCAGATAGATATCAACAAACGGATCAAGTTTACCTTGATCAACTTTGATCCGATTTCCGGATCAGTTTTCGATCGCCAATCTTGGCATTGGCATTATCTTACTAAGCAATATTGGGCTAATCTTGGCATTCTATGGGCATTTTGTTATTGGCATCACATTGGCAACCTAAATTGGTCCAATATTGGTACAAAAATGTTGGTAGGATATCATAAATTATGCCATCGTAAAGATTAAACACCACAGAAAATATATACACTATATTACAGTCCATGAAACTACACCTCGATCTATGGCAAGTCCACAATTTGAGACACTTTAATCCGTTTCAGCATCATTTTGACAGAAAAATTTGATCCTGGAGAAGGAACATTTGATTCAGTTTGATCCTGAAGTAGGATCGCAAGCAACATTTACATCCAATTCAGGATCATTATTTTGATCCATTTCAGTATCATTTAACAAAAATATTTGATCCCGTTTTGGATCAAACTATTTGATCCTGCTTATCGGATCACTTTGATCCGGAAAGGGTAGGCTCATACTTGATACCTAAAAAGGATCAAAATTTATCCTTTTTGTCTCATATTTGATCCTGGCTTTCTAAGAGTGCAGTACACCTAAATTAGCATCTTTTTATCGATCAATCACCACAAGTATTGCTTATCGTTACAATTACAGATGAAAGCATAGAGGCAGAAGCAAAGCCAGCAGCAAAACCAATAAGCTTGAGCGACCCTAAATATCTTGGAAAATTAAAAAAGCAACCCATCCAAAAAGAATAAATTTTCAAGAAAAGGGGACCTATCCATTTACCGAATACCCAAATTTTGTGCCAAATTCATCGGAAAAAATACTTTTCCCAAAAAAAATTGTACTATTGTAACATGTTTTTTAAGGTTTTCTGAAGAAATGGGCACTTTGGTACAATATTCCCAAATTAGCACCCAATGCACAGATGCAGCATTTTTTTCATAAAATAGTGCAATTTTTTTGCCAACATTGCTATTTTCATATAAATTTGACTCCAAATTTGGATGTTTTTGACATGGATGGGTCTCCTTTTCTTGAAAATTAATATTTTCAAGGGAGGCACTTTCAAGCCTATATCCAGAGGGGTGCAGTGGGGACGTTGCACCCCCCCCCCCAAAAAAAAATGATCCAAACGTCCATCAAAAGTAGAAAAGGTCCACAAAAAGAACTCAAACCACAAAAAAGCCTTCATAATTTTCATTTTTTGGTAAACTACTACTGCAAAAAGTTGTTGAAACTAGTGAAAAGCTTTTTTATTTTTTTTTTCTATCTTGAAACTTTCTCAAAACCACTTATATTAGTTTAAGGTCAACCTAAATAAAAAATTTACCTCAAAAAGTTCCACTTTTTGAAAAACCTACAACCCCGAAAAAATCCTGGCTACTGGCCTGAATACTTAACATTTCCCAGTGGTAGGACCCTACCCAGCCAAAACTTATTTCATCCCAAGTTACAGCTGTTGGGATGCGGAGCTAAAAAATTCTTTAGTAAGTGTAACTGTAGACGCCTTGTATAAAAATTGTATTCATTTTAAACATCTGATATTCTGTTCTTTTCCAGATTCATTTCAGGCAGTCTAAGCTTCTTTGGATCCTGCAGGCCGTCTTCGTCAGGATGCCATGCAAGACCAGGGTCCCATGTGACAATTTTTGAAAAGTCTTCGCAATATATTGAAGCTGCTGCTAATTAACATGCATGCTGTGATTTTGCTAGAGTGGGGTTGTGAAGATGTAGATCTGAATATAATTAGGCCAAAAAAAATGTTGTTGTATTGGAGTAACCCGCACGACCCTAAAAAAAACCTACCCTAAACATTTAAAAAAAAAAAAGGGGGGGGAGAAAGAAAGGAAGGAAAAGGAAAACAAATAAAGAAAAAGAAAAAAAAAAGGAAAAGGAAAAAAACCTGCTAAAAAAATCACCGTCCGGTCTCCCTTGAAATGTCACGCGGTGCTCCTTCGAAAAAGGAAACGTAAACACAACAATTCGACAACGCAACAAAATGGATCTTGACCAAGTTCCCTCGCTTTGACAGAATAAACCTGTGGAGTTGAATATAGTGATTTCAGGAGAGTTGGTCAAGATCCATATTATTGCCTTGACAACTCCAAAATGGCTGCCCCATGCCCAGCTATAGTGTGTCGGTAAAAGGCCAAAAATAAATTAATAAAAAAGCTACCCGCCCTACCCTATTTGAAAATTTCTTGTTACTCCAATACAACAATTTATTTTTTTTGGCCTTAGTTGATTGCTGATCAAGAGATGAGAGCGTATGATTTCATATTTGAGGGTTTTTTTCTTGGACTGAATTGTTTTATCCAGTTTTTCCTGATAGTTGACAACAAATGGCCTATAGGTTTATTATAATCGATATTATGTGAAATTGAATGTAAATAATTTGGTTTAATATATAGTTATAAATCAAAAATATTCTGCAGTAGTATCACTTTGTGATCGAATTAAGGAAAAAATCATAGTTGTCCCACGGACAACCAGGTTGTAATTTTTGGTTGTCCGTCAGAACTTTTGGTTGTCCGTAATTCAAAACAAAATTTTCACACTTAGGTAGAAAATTATGGACGATATAATTACTTAGACTACACACAGTGCGATCAGGGAATTGAAGAAAAATGCTCAAAAATTGTAGAATTTATAGGAGATTTCAGGTTTGAAATAAACAGTGCTAAGAAGTATGTTTTGACTTTGAAAAATTATGGTTGTCCGCCGGAAAACCGCAGCATTAATTTAGGTTGTCCGGGGCTAGATTTGGTTGTCCCGGGCAACCGGACAACCAGAATTTCGAATATTTGTAGCTATATTGAACGTTCTTGCTAGTCCGATTCTAGGACCTTGATTTTTTCTGTGTTACTATCCACAATATAAATCCACTATCACATCATACCACTTTACTAGAAAGCCAGAATTCTACATAGCAGACTGATTGCATGGCAGACTAACCGCCCCTCCCGAAAAAAGAAAAGAAAGTAAAGTGGCTTTCTAGATTACTGGACTTGTTAGTTATGTTGGTTTGTGTCACCCGAAAAACAAGGGTTCTATTAATCGAACTACGTTCTTGCCAGTAAGATCATATTTTAATGTTTAAAACATGGAAGCACTCATAAAATTAACATTTTTCACTTTCATGATATCTTCTGATTGGACTGACTTTAGAGATAGAGAGATAGATTTCTTCGGGCTATTTCTTCCCAGGAGTTTAGTTAGACTGAATACGCCAGTCTCTAGTGCTTCAACTTGACATTTAGTGCTATGTTGTAAGGTGCACGGAGTGGAAGGATTGAGCCCAGGCTGTATAATAGCCAGATGATGCACTAAGTTCACTAAGCTTACTGTTCACTTTTTATCCCCCCCCCCCAAAAAAAAAAATACATAAGGAGTAAAGTAGAGGCTAGAGTTTTGATCCAGAATCTCCTTTTGAAAATAAATATTTAAAATGCATGTAACTTAATGTAATAATATCTGAACATACACTTTTATCTCCTTATACTTGATATTTTAAACATGGGAGAGTGTGAAGTTTTAAGAGTTAATCTGGCAGTTTTTAATATAAAAAACATAAATGTATACTTTCTGGTGTGCTCCCCTCACAAAAAAAATTGCTGAAATTTACAGGCCTCAGACACAGCATATTCATATTGTTAAAACGTTTAAATTCATTTGACATAACACAATTGGATGAATTTGGTATATGGAAAAATGGAAGTATTTTTTGTGTCTGAGCAAAAACGTTTTGCCCCTTGCAAAATTGTCTTGCCCCTAGCCCTGCCCTGCTTATAAGATCATGTTCTTAAAGGGGCATTGGAAAAGTTCTGCATCATCCCCAATTTTTCCCATCACTGTAAAAAAAGTTGGGCAAATATCCATCCCTACCAACTGTTGGGCAAACTAAAAAGGCACCGTAGATCCGACACTTTTGCCAAAATTTTGTGTCGCTTTTACCCCACAAAAGGCAGATGGGCTCGCGTTTCCATTCAAATAGTTTTGCCCAACATTGGGGCAGGGATGTGTGCCCAACAGTATTATTTGTGTTTTGCCCAACGTTGGTAAGGATGTATACTTCATCAACGTTGGGCGAAATCATTCCAAAATCACCCAACTTTCTTATAGTGCAGGCATTTTGAGGTTTTTGCACCACTTGAAGTATGAGTGTTAAAAATGACAGCATGCAAAGTTTAATTGTCAAATTGAAACCCTATATATCAAAATATTTAGATATTCTTTTATTTTTAATTTTCATTGTCGACAATTATAAATACTGCCCCCTATAGTTGAATTTTTAAAATTGGTGGGCTTTTCAGGAGATCTAATGAAAATCACAAAATTTCTTTTGATTTACCTGCAAACTATGATGTGAAACGAATGTTTTACAAACAGATCTTTAGAGAAATACCCAAGATCAACAAACAAAAAACAAAAGTTCAAATTTTTGACTTTTCTGAAGTTTTTGATCAAAATGTTTCCAATATCTGATAATTGACTGTTATTTTCTAAAATATGAAGTGTTTTTCCCCATTTTCCATGATTCATCGTCATGTTTTATGCCTGAGAAATTATGAACAATTTATTATTATAACAATAACACAGTTTAATCAACAGATCTATCGGTGTCATGTCGTGGTAAAGTCATGTTTTGAAACAAAAAATCTATCTGAAGTTTATGATGTAGATCAATTATTAGAGGACTTTTATGTTATACTCTAAATGGATTTCTAGTGAAAAAAATAATGGTTTAAATTTATAAAACTTATAACATATTATTATCTATCTATGTTATTATTTCCTAAATTAAAAGAATGTGCATTGAAATTATGTATACAAAGTATAATAAACTATAATAAGTTTTTTAAGGAATAAATCTGTTAATTGTTTTGCATGAAATCATTAATGTGTTTGCTATCTCTTGTCAAACAGTAGTTGTCGAATATGGGGTATAAAATGTGACCGTCCAGCCCTGTGGTCCAGCCCAAACCAGCAGTAAATGCCAGCTCTTGTCATTTTCACCTTTTTAATTATTTACAAAGACCATGTTTTAAGGAGTAAAATGACATCTTAATGAACTTCACACGATTTCCAGAAGTCAAGTTATGGTCCATCAAAGGTTGTCAGGGAGTAAAATGTATAACTGAGATAAACGCGTTCAAAGATTAGTAAGCCCTATCTTTTCTGTTGATTGTCTTAAGAATATGCCAATTTATTTCACATTTCCTATCATTTTCTTGAAATGAAACTTTGCTGATGTTTTGTAGTAAGCATTAGAATTGTGAATCTGTCAAAAAATCAATTTCAGCAAATTACGACCTTGACATGTATTTTCACCTGTAGCGCAAAATGAAGTTTCTGGCATTTACTGCTCATACGGGCTGGAAGGTCACAAATGGTCTGAGAGGTGTTGAAAAACTGCTCAGTCCAATTACACTCGCGGTCTAAAGTATTTCCGCACAAACACTTTATTCAGCCATATCTCACGAGGCATTTTAAGGAAACTATCGGGAAACGTATGTTGCTTTTGGTCAGATCTGATAGGCAATCTATAGTTAAGTCTAAAATTGAGCTCCGAATGGGATCAACCTTCTCACATACGGGTACAACACAAATGAGTCGAAAACGTGATTTTTAGGTCAAATTTGATTTGACAACGCTTGGGTCAAGGTCACTTCACCGCTCAAGTTGAGTGGTCATATGGGATGTGTATATGTAATAGAGTGACAAGCAGGCGATTAAAATGTCCAGGGCTCTATTTCATAAAGATTTAAGAATATTCCTAAGTTGGTCTGTAGAACAATAATTATTATTAAATCCACAAATATCTTAGACTTTGAGAACAATGAGTTCCATTTCCTAAAGCAACTTTGGATGATAAATGTTAAATTAATATCAGTTTATGAAATTCCTATTCCAAAGTTGTTAAGAACATTTAAAACGAAACAGAAAAATTCCTATCTTTATTCAAAATGTTCTTAACTTAAGGTATGATCTTAATTTGACTATATTAGGTCAAAGGTCAATTACCCACAACTTCATCTGTATAGGACAAAGGCAGAAATGTTTAAACTATTCAAATATATTGGCCTTAAGTTTGGAAATCTGATCACTTCCAAGTTGAAGATGTTCAAAAATGTCTTGTTCTGAAGTAACTTCACAAATTTATACTTAAGAATATTCCTAAATAGCTTTATGAAATAGAGCCCTGGTCACGCTTGACTGCGCCAAGAGAATGTTTGGAAGCAAACGAAAAATGATCCTTCCCCCCACCCTCCAGTTTACAAAAATAGGGCTGTGGTGAAAGTGGAATGGTCCCTGGTGGTATATGACATTCTAAAAGGTTTTAAGAGGTTTTCAATCACAGCCCTATTTTTGTAAACTGGTGGGGCGTTGAATGATCATTTTTTCGTTTGCTTCCAAGCATTCTCTGGGCGCAGAGTGAACATAAACATTTTTTCAAGTTCAAGATTTTAGCACCTAAATACTGCTCATATTTTTCTCATAGCCCTTTGGATAGTAATTGGTCTGTTTAATTGTTAATCTCAAATGAGAACAATTTCCAACAAAGAGTGTAACTTTTTTGGTTTCTTTAAAATTTTAACAGGTTTACAATGGAAATCAACTATCATACAAAGTTTATATATATTTATGTATATGAAATAGAACCCATCAATATCCCAAAAATCTACAACATTTGTTGATTTCATGAACGACTGTCGTTTTGCAGTCCAACCTAAGAATATGCAATTCTAAAAAAAAACAGGGGCCGTATTCATAATAGTCCCTTGCAATTTCTACACTTAAGTGCTAGCACTTAAGCTTAAGTGTTACACTTACAGTTAAGTCATTCCCTTAACTTTGAAGTTTAATTTCTGTTTTATTGCAGTGAGTCATTTTTGTTCTTTTTAAATGTAATTTTAAGTGCATAAATGCTAATCATAATTTGTAAAAATAATTTCCAAGTATTAAACTGACTCTCTTATAGCTTAGGGCTTAAGTGTTTTTTCTATCAAAAAGCAAATTATGTAAAATATATGCTATAGAATACCCATATGACTTAAGGGCAACTTTTAAGGGTGTTCCAATGTCCCCTTAAAAGTTACCCTTAGAATTATAAGAGTTAAGCGATTCCCTTAAATATTTGTTCATTTAAGTGTGACTCTAAGAGTGTGTCTTAAAATTCAGCAGATTTAATGGAATCCCTTAAAAAAGTTGCATTTAAGTGTGCTTTATGAACTCGACCAATGTACGCCCTTCCATAGAGTCTCTATTGATTGGTCAAAAGTTTGGTCCTTGTCCCTTGCAAAGAATTGAAGACGCAATACGACACTTCAATTTAATGTACATAACTACATAATTAGGCAAATAGATATCTTTATTGTTCTCCACCACAGCAAGGCCGACTGAGAATACTCTCACATTTATATATATCATTTCTACGAGGTACAATGAAGAATGTCGCTACGAAAATATAGATTTATAGAAATTTATATTGATGATCAATCGCATCGATTTGAGAAAAATAAAGGGTTCCTGTTTGTACTAGTATGTAAGTCTTGCCATCTACAAGATATGCTCATGCACGGAATAAATGGGTTCTACGGAGATATTTGGAGGTAAACACCTCCAAATTTGCCAAAAAGTATGATTTACTGACCGTGAACATAAATGAAATCTTAAGTATCAGCAAGGTATGTGTTAACATTTTTTTCTTTACATATTTAAGCAAGTTTATAAATGTCCTTTTCTGGTGTAAATATTAGGGGGAGAATTAATCGATCATACCGTCTGCTATCAAATTTATTACACAAGAATAGACTGAAACCGGTATATATTTAGAGTTGTGGTCCAATAAAAGCGTTGTGAGATTTTTGTAAAACATTTTTCCAAAAAAATAGAAAATATCCTAATTAGATAGGCCTATACATAAGCTGTAATATCTTTTCCGTACATTGAAGACAATGATTTTGTCTTGATATTTTATTTTCAGTGTATAGTAAGAATTTGTGTATTACATGAAAGCATATACGTGCAAAATATTTGTTATTTGAAACAGCGTAATAATACGTAATAGGAACACCCTTAGAATGCAAAAAATGCTAGGATTTCAGGGGGCCTCTTCCCAGTGGACACCCGCCGGGAGCTTCGCCCCTGGACCCCCACACTTCAAAATGAAATGACGCGGCCCCTGTCAGAGCACCTCAAAATTGGACCCTAATTGCTGATAGCAAATTGCACCCTAAATGGCGTAAGGTCAGTGAAGATGTTGATGGCGTAATGGCGTAAATAAGTTTGTAATGACCATTTGCAAACAAATTAGGTACTAAAAAGTATACAATTTGAGTTTTTTTTATTAATTAACATGATGTCAGTACTTATAGGCCTAGTCTCTTGTTTTAAGGGGTTTTCTCTGAGATGCAGTTGCTCACGACTGCGGGATAACGATTTTTTACATAAATAGTAAAAAGTCAAAAAAATTGTTGCATCCGTTTTGCGTGCGTAAATTTCAATGCACATTGAACGCATGCTTTACTAAAGCGTTTGGTTAATCACGCGCCGCATCGCTGCGTAATATATACGCGGAAAATTATGCAGACGCAGATGACAATCAAAGTAATCAAATTTTATCAAAAAAATGCCAGTTTTTGTCATTTTTCTTGAAAACTAGCACGGTGACCATATTTTTTTATTTCAGTATTTTGAAGAGCGCAAAAAGTGCTTTAACATATGTAAAAATTAAAAAAATAAATGGAGGATTTACTATTTTACAAGCACATAATGATCGACATTTTGGTAGTTTCCCTATACTTTGTATGCTTAAGCGGGTGATTTTTTGGGAAAACATGTACTTTTTGAAATGGCTGTATCTCAAAAACGAGCACGGTGACCTATTTTTTTTATTTTTGATTCGTTATCAGCACAAATAAATCTACCAAATACTAAATTTTCAAGAAAATAAATGGAGTATTTCTTTCTAGAGAAAACCCCTTAAGAACTTTTTATGCAAAACATGTACAGCGCAATACTCAGCTGAGCAACTCTGAACTTAAGTGACCCTTGGCAGCAAAGGTAGCCTGAATTTAGAACCCTAAACGGCGTAACTTATGCTGAAAACTACCCCTTTTCCAAATACGTATATATAGACGCCACCTGTGGTACAAAATCAGACCCTTTATGCAACTTTTTATGATGAGCACGAGTACCAATCGCCATCTTCGGTCCCCGGGATTATGCGTTCTTAGTAGTACGGTTTGAACTTCCACTTTATTTATATTAAATGGTAGAGTATTTCAATAAAGAAAGTACAAATGCAACATTGTGTTCAGCATTTTCCAATTTAGGCAAAATTATTTCACACCGTATACGATAGGCCTATATGAAAATGTCTTAGTTGTCGATAGTTAGGTTAGATTTTGTCACCACATAAAAGCTAAAAAATTGTCTTTAAAAAGGACAATTGGTCATTTACACATTTTATAGATTTACACTGAAAGCATAATCATATTGTCACCGTATGTCAATTTCATTAAGGATTCGATAAACGGGTGGACATGAATTCTAAATCATTATCGATATGACAAGGATATGGCGAAAACCGCCCGATAACTGATTGATCAATGACGTCAGCATTTGTTTGTTTCGCCCTTGAACGTTAATGCAGTAGGCCTAGTACAAGATTTTAATATAATAGAGTTAAAAGGGCATATGTGACCCGTCATATCGAAAGGTACCTTAAGGTCGGCAAAATCAAAATGGATTTTTTGGTCTCATCTGAAAGCTGAGATTTTAAGCTTTGAAATGACACCTTACTTTTGGTTATTGGACGTTCGGTTGCAAAGTTACATCCAAATTGGCAAAAGGCATCGGGCTGATTCGGAAAACTATAGTTCTGAGATAATCGAGTTTGAATTTTTTGTACTAAGTAAAACTTTAATGGGGAAATGATTTTTATATCGATTTTTAAACCATTTGTCTTACGTTTTGGATGTTGAAACCTGATTAATATGATAGAATACACTTCAAAGGTAACATTTATGGTGAAACTAGAAATTCGACCTTGGACGTGATTTTTGATTATGCTCAGCTTCAATGGCCCGTATCTCGTAATTTACTATGCCGGTATTAAGGTACCTTTAGATATGACGGGTCACATATGTCCTAACTTTGTTAGCAAAGTCGTACTTGCCAAATATGATTTATTAAACATTTCACTAATAAAACAAATTAATTAAGCATAGCTACTTTTTAAAGTTCTTGATGCCCATAACTAATCAATTATCACCGATTCAAAAAGTCAATAGTAATAGACGAAACAAAAAAAGTAGAATGGATGAATGATGTCGTTAACGTAATCAGACATCAAAAAAGTCGATTAAGGGATTTTTGTTTGACTATCTTACATTATAAGTAATACCATTTCTTTAAAGTATATTAAAAATTATATATCAAACCACTTAAAATATACATAATTAATGACACTTAATTCATGTATTCGTACAATGACGCATACAGATATCTCTTCATGCTTATCATGTTCATTGATTCCAAAAATATGTAGAGTTCATATTGATGTTGTTGCAATATCATATATTGACATCACTTGATGGTAAACTCGGAGCACCTTACATGCTTTAACACGTTATAATATGTGTCCCGTCATATCGAAAGGTACCTTAATACCGGCATAGTAAATTACGAGATACAGGCCATTAAAGCTGAGCATAGTCAAAAATCACGTCCAAGGTCGAATTTCTAATTTCATCAGAAACGTTACCTTGGAAGTGTATTCTATCATATTAATCAGGTTCCAACATCCAAAACATAAAATGTTTTAAAAACCGAGATAAAAATCCTTTCTCCATTCATGTTTAACCAGTACAGAAACTTTAAACTTGATTTTCTCAGAACTTTAGTTTTCGGAATCAGCCCGATACCTTTTACCAATTTTGATGTAACTTTGCAACCAAACATCTAATAACCAAAAGCAAGGTGTCATTTTAAAGCTTAAAATATAATCTTTCAGATCAGACCAAAAAATCAATTTTAATTTTGCCGACCTCAAGGTACCTTTCGATATGACGGGTCACATATACAGGTGGTCAACAAGCCAACATATTAACAGTTTGCAGGGTTTAACGATAAAGATAGTTGTCAAACAACTTTTAATTTTCTTTGATATGTGTATAAGCTGCTGTTCTACCACAACGATTAATAGTCATTTATAGGAAATTTTGTCAAGTTTTGGTTCAAAATAGAGGGATAAGCAGATTTGAAATTTTTAACTTCTTAATGAGGACACTTTTTCGACATGGCCAAAAGGAATAAAATGTTAGCACTATTATGCTAGACTGTGAGTTGACTTAAATAGAAAGAAAAAAGTTTTAAATTTATTATTTTTACAAGGAAAAAACTATATTTTTGGCATTTTTACATAAAAAATAGATCTTGCAATGCAAAAATCATAAATTAAATCCAGATTTTTTCTCATAATTTCGCACCTCAAAATGACCGTATTGTCAAACATAATTAAGAAAGTATCCCTTAAATTTCATTACTCAACCCCCGGCACAACCCATACTCTAACGCTAATCTTTTGTTCATTTTGCCCGTGCTGGTCATGTTAAAAAAATGTCTCCATTTAAGCAGTTAAAAGTGTCAATTCTGCTTTTCCCATTTTTTGAACCAAAAATTGACTTCCTTTTCTAAAAAGTATAATTTAAGTTATTTGGCCTCTCAAGTATATACAATATATCAAGTAATATTAAAGGAGCTTGGTCCAATTTTTCAAAATTGAGTTTTAATGTCATATGAAAGATGACCACTCAAAAGATGTAATTAGTTTCAAATTTCAGCTGAATCGATTTAAAGACGATCGCGGTGATAAGTTCCTACGAGTAGATTTTGTTTATTTTTCGTCAGTTAATAGATAAGAGTCTAAACTTCAAAATTCAGAAATAAAAAATGGGGGTCACCGATCATCTACGCGCGCTATGACGTCATTTTCCTTTTAATGAACGATAACTTGAAAACTTGAGCGTTAGATTACTTGGTATAATTAACTTTTTTTATCTGTTCAATGTTATACAACCGAATTTCAACATTTCCGATAATGAAAATTGTTTTTTATTTTTTACCCCATGTAATTTTATCTTTTTAAAACAGTCGGTGACCCCATAATTTTTTTCTCGATTTGACATCCACTTGACATTCACAATTGACGAGCCAAATATTAAAAAATTCTACTCGTAGCAAATATGTGAAAAATCAGCATTTTGTAGTATAGGAAAACACACGTAAAAAGTTTTATCACTGAAGGCCCGTTGGCTCGGGAGCTCTCGTAGCAACTCGTTATCATTTCGCGCTATTTTCGGCGCTTACCGGGAAGACAATGCGTAAAAACTAGTGCGCGAGTTGCGTTTTGCGTATTAGGCGCAAATCTTACGCTTAGATACCACGCGCGCGTTTTGTCAAAATCTTCCCCGCCACTGACCAACAAATTCTGTAACACTGCCCTCTTGAATAAACACCGCGATCGTCTTTAAGGGGCCTGTTAAGGCTTTTATTTTGACTTTCTTTTTTGGCTTATAAGTCTAAAAATATTAAGTTACAATTTAAAAAAGTATACATTTCTAGAAAGGAAACTTGACAAGGAATGTGTTTATGCTATTGGTTTGGTTCAAAAATGACCATATTTGGTAAAAAATAGCAAAAAGCAGTGATTTTGCCTACACATGAAACGGGAAAGGTAACTAAAAAAATTGTTACTGCCATTTTATCACTTATATATTTTTGGAAACTGCACACAATTATCTAGGATCGCATTTTTTACTTTTTTAAATAAAGCCGAATTTTTCGAAATACAATAAAAACCATGTTAAATGTGCCGTTTCCGACATTTATCTGCATCAATTTTGATAGAAACTAATGAATATCTTTGATTTTAGGACCTTAAATTGAAAAATGAGAAACGCGATCCTAGATTTTGATGTACTGTACATAATGGTTGAAAAATCTTTCCTTGTACTTTTTAGATTTTTTAGTTACGTTTCCCGTAAAATTGATATTTTTTCATCAAAATGATATGGAGAAATCCCATGTTTAATGAAGAAATCGCACATTTTGACATAAAATCCATGAATTTTGAGGTCTAAACTTTGGGCATCGGACAATAAAACTTATTGTGTAATTTATATTATTGGTAAGTATTGTACTCAACTTTCAGATCCGAATTTAAGCTCCATATTTTGTAAATATTGAAAGAAATCTAAAATACCAATGTTCAATTATTTGGTCTTTGTTTACAATATTGACAAGTTTATTGCGGGATTTTAACAAATGTGCTCATGCAAGAACATAACGCAACGCGTTCACCCGCGCACGCAGTACTTGTTACCGCGCAAAAAGTCACGCACATCAAAACACGCAACCTAAACGCAAAATATAGGACGCGTAGTTATGCCCGTAATTTCCCGCCAACAGCCACGTGTTTATTTTACTGTAAAATGTCAAAATGATCTTTTAATTTTACCTATAAATACGTTTAAAACTTTTGTTTTGTAGTATTTTATTGTCTGTAATAAAAGGTAACATGCTGAAGTATCAGAAAATGCAGAAAAAACTAAATTCTGCTACCGAACAAACGGCCGGGTTAACAGGCCCCTTAACTGTTTTGATTTTATTGGCAATTTTGTATTTCAGAGCCTTGTATACATTACTGTGTAAAATTAATTATCGTTACCATAATTAGACACATTTTCATGTATATCTCCAAAACGAAATATAACTCAGCCGTGAAATTTCACATTGGTTATGAGGAAAATATGAGCAACATTTTGGTACCATAATCTCAAAAATGTTGAAAAAAAAGTTGAGGCAATCGGACCATGCTCCTTTAATTGGTTTGACAACTATCTTTATTGACAAACTTTCAAGTTACACTGTTGGTTTGTTCTTTAATGTGTAATACCTATACTAACCGGGCAAGAAGGGGCAGAGCTTTTACCAGGGGCGGTCACCCTCTCCACCGCCCCAACTTGATTCGGGAAGGACGACACAAAGAGTCTACAAACATCAGAATTCATGATCTTCATTCTACATCGCCCTTAATTAAAATTTCAAAATGTTTGTGAGATTAAATTTATGTACACAACACAGGAAATTTGAAGTTAATTTAATTTTTCATTACTATCACATGATGTGCATTTCCATCTGTGATTTATAAAACAAATTTAGGCCTAAACCATAATAATAATGGCTTGAACTCTCTTGTTTTGAGTTAATAATGTTAAGGGTTGGGGACGTACCAAGTAAACTTGGAATGTGCATCTGAATGTGAACAGTTTTAGACCCCTTAGTATAATGCCTGCATGTTACCTCATATATAAAAGACATAGTGGCGACATACAAATGTCGACAAATTTTCTTTCAAATTTCGTACTATATGGTATTATCACCTGATTCTAGATGCGTCAAATTTTGAAAGATACATTCATTTTCACACAACCTAAAATTAGAAAAGTCCACCCCAGGTTAGAGACACACCGAAATGTCAGAAAAATATTGAACGTATTCAGGAAAATATCATGTCTATTTGAGGCATGTGTATATGAATGATACGATGTTATAATTCTTTAAATTCTTTTTTTTCAGATGGCCCATGCAGAGACGATCTTGCTGAGTGTGTGTTTGTACCTTGCCGTTTTGACAACGATTTCTTCGAACACTCCGATTCCGTCCGATGGTAAGAATCTTTTTGTTCATTTATATTTTGTCTTATATATATATTATTCCCGATCTTACCGTTTACAATTTATGTGTTAAGGGACAAAAAAGTAATAGTTTTGAATGAATACAGGACCTACACGAGAAGCACTATTTTATTCAGTGTATACTTACCACATCTTAACAAGGACTTTGAAGTTGGTTTAGCAGCTACGTCATGTAGCATCCACCATAATAATGTCCGCCCATTTCCTTATGACATAGATCATCTATATCTTGTCTTTCAATCTCCAATTCCAAAAATCAACATGGTCTATGTGCAAGAAAACTAGTAAGTCGGGTAAGCATTAAATAAAAGCTTTTAAACGATAGACTTTCCTCAGAGTCAGGAAAATTAAATTTTGAAAAGTAATTGATAATTTTGTTCTTTCTACAATCTGCAGATGATAAATTAATTGAACAACTGGAGGAATTATCTAACATCATCCACTCCAAATCACATCATTCACCTGCAACTGGAGAAGTAGATAACGCCATCTATCCAGAGATTGGCATTCAACAACCATCGTTGCCATCTGGGGATGGCGAAGTCGAAGAGAAAGATGAAGGGCTTCAAATCCTAGACGAACATATCAATCTGCCAACCACACTCCCACCAAAGGAAAACACTTTTCATGACAACGATTCAATAGAACTTCAACTCTTTGAAGTTGGTATGGACGAAGAAGGCAATAGAATCTATGGCATTGATTCAGATTCAAATTTAGAAAAGGAATTAGAGGCACTTGAGGAAGAGTCCGGTGGAAGTGCTATTGAAGATGATGATGATCTGGAGAATCAGCTGGAAGGGGCTGATTTGGTGAAGCAGTTGGAAGAACTGTCACATCATGATGAGACACCTACTGAAGGTGAACCTTCGCTTACAGTTGTACCTTTAGAGATGAAACCATCTGAAGGAATATCTGAATCATCTGGAGATTCGTCGTTGGATGGATCTGGTGAAAGTACAGATTTAAAGTCAAAAGACAATCAGTCAATGTTCAAAGAAACACAAGACATACACGAATCCTCTGGTGACGGAGCACATCTTATTGTGGTACCTGCTGAAGATGAAGGTTCGGGTGCTTTAGTGAAGGATGAAGGATTTATTCCTGTAACTGAAGTTGATGTTCATGTACATGAAGGTTCAGGTGAAGATATTGCCAATATCGAAGAAATGAGCGGTGACGAATTTCTGAAGACGGAGGCACCCGGTAAGTTATAAATAATTTTATCGTGATCATTGTTCTTTTCATTTAAAAACAATCATAGATACTAACGTTCTATTGGTTTAATTATGGTATTTTTCATGTTTATAAAAGATATATTTATTCCTTATGGACATAACAAAACGAGTAAATTTAAACCACAAAAAGGTTACCTTTGTAGTACAACTGTCACAGAGTAATAATTGAGGAAAGTATATACTTTAGTGTATTTTAGTAAGAAGTTAAATTTTTACCGAAAATATTTGCTATTTCAAACAAATAAAATATCTGCATACGTTACTAAGATCTAACTAGTGCGCACCATATAGCAACAAATAAAAAGGAAATCTATGAAAAGTTTTTCATGTTGTGACTACATTTATCCAGCATAAAATGCGATTTACCATAGGGTTATGTACAAAATTGTGGCCCAAAACGCGAAAAAATAGTGATTTTAAATGCGTTCTATAACTCTAAAACAATTTCGGATTGGGCGATTAAATCGTCTTTTGGACGAGGTTTAAGCGATTTCTATGAAAAATTTCGAAATTGGTGCTAAGACATTAAATGATTGGACTCGTCATATTTTATAACCAAATATGTGTGTTAATTCACTGCAGTTTTTGCCTTTACTACCATGAAAACGGAAGCAAACGAAGAAAAAGATATCACAACATTGACGGTAACTACAATGGGTTCGAAAACGTCAGAAGATGAAAAGATTCCACAAACAAAAACAGGTTGGTTGAATTAATAAATGTGTTTTACATTGTTTACCGCAGTGCTCATTTTGTCAACAAATGTGAAACGATTACACCTTATGAGAAACCTATATTTTAGTCGGCCATTCAAAACCCGATGAAAGCCTTGTTGTTGAATTTGTATTAGAAGTATAATAACAATAACAACTTCTCAATATTGTTTGAGTTGAGATTATTTTTTAAAATCAAAAGAATTTTATGAGAAAATATCATATTTTGAAGAAACAAACCAGGATGTGGAATTCGTATGTTAAAGCGAAAGTCGTCCAGATAATGCATAAGGTAATATACAGCTACTCCATACCTGTAAAGCTGCGGGGACAATGTATGCTGGGTCACATTGTTTTACTGGGTTCGACACGCAGAAGGCTTTGAACTTTGCTCAACATTAGAGAGTGTAGGGTATTTTTTTACCGTTGGATGCACAACTTACGTTTTTCAGGCATCCGTTCAAACTCTGATCCTATACCATACCAGATTTTGAAGGAAGCATATGGAACTTGATTTTCCGATTTCCGTGTGTACTGTACTCACTTATTTGAGAAGATCTGTCATATTTAATCAGATATGATCTTCTCATGTGAGGGTGTTTTTTTCCTAATCTTACCCGATCTACTTTACAATTCATTTCATTCAACAGTGATTATGTTTTTGATATTTGAAAGCTCTAGCTTGAGTGGAGGGTAGAGAGGGTTACCTTTATGTGAAGGTTAGAGAGGGTTCCCTTCGATTTATAGCAAGTAAAGATTTTTTCCTCACAAAGTGAAAATGCAATATGTGCATCTCGGATACATGCACGTTATTTTACCTCGGAGCAATCATCCAGGTATGAGGTGGACAGAATGGACAGAAAGTAACCAATGCTCTTTCATAATACATGTAAATGTATAGTATACTAGACTATAATACGTCATAGTTGTCAGGAAATATTCTGTGATAACCAGATAGTCATTTTGAGTGCTAAAGTAAACATTTCCTGTAACAATTGTGGATTTTCTTGGTTTCTTTTCACAGTTGTACAATATTGCCCAGATAGTCATTTTGAGTGTAAAAGTAACCACCACTGTGTACCACAAAGTGTGGTGTGTGATCTGATTCCTGATTGTAACGACCAGTCTGATGAAGATCCGCAAATATGCTGTAAGTTTTACACATTCTTTTTGGTGTCACTGTATATGTGACGTGTGCTGTCAAAAACACTCACTTCTGGGCGGAGTATCATTTTTGAGGTTTTTTTCTTTATACAATACCCATATTCAGCTATCAGAGGGTGCTTGAATTTTTGGAAACGGACATTCCTAGCCGAAGTTACGTAATTTTGAATTTTGCTTTGTCGGAAACATGAAATTGAGAAATTGGGCTTTAAAGATATTACTTAAATTCATATGTAATAAATTTGAAACATAACACAATTGCAGAAATAACGTGCTCGAAAAAGTGTCTAAAATTAAATGTTTATTTCAAACTTCAAGAATTATGTTCAAGAAGATTTGAAGAACTAAAAATTACCAAAATTTGAAAATAGTAAAATTTTACCCCTTGGACCAATTTGGACCATATTAAGATTCTACGGCCTGCCCAGAAGTGAGTGGTTTCGACAGCAGGCGTCACATATGTGAGGTTGAGTTTTAATAGGAGTTTTGTTGTTCGTGGACATTTTAGGGTGGGGTTTGTTTACATGTAGGACCTGATATGCGTACATTACATATTGTGTATATATTTTACAATGTTTTTGCCGTTATTATTAAAGAGACTCAAACGCACCAGTCGTTAAATGTTGTAATACATTGCATTTACAGACAGTTACATGCTTACGAAAGAAATGCAAATCGGGTGGTGACAGCATATCTGAAAAGTGTACCCGATCTACTTTACTACAATGAATTGTGATATGTTTTTGATATTTGAAAGCTCTAGTAGTTCTAAGATT
>JXSR01S067336.1:18063-41229 GCA_000969725.1 Ophiothrix spiculata | reverse complement strand
TTAATCAACTTTAGGTCAGATCAACAACACAAGTGAGATTTTTTTCCAAAATTGAGAAAGACAACACAATGGTACTTAGTTTTTTGTACGAAGTATTTTCTTTACATGTTTGAGCCTTGGTCAGAACTTCATAAATTTTCAAAATCTTCCCATGTGTATCCGTGTTTTTGCCCAGAATTTCAATCTACATACATTTTAATGTTTCTCCGAATTTAAAGTCACAAAAATGTTATAAGTATGTGCCATATATAAATATATATTGCAGAAATGATCGCCATAGACATATCTCTGAAGAAAGACATTGGATTCATAAAATTCATAAAATTTAATCCATGGTAAATGTTAAAGGTGCAATTCATGATTTTGATGTGACAAAAAACTCTCCTGTTTTCTAGCTAAATAAGAAGAAGAGTACACTATAAATATATACTGAAAATTTCACTTGATTCCGACCATTAGTTTCCAAGTTACAAGCTTTTCAGCATTTTGAAAATCCCCATAGGCTACTGTGTTGTAATTAGTGTCGGGGCCCCCGACAATAATTTGAAAATGACACATTTTCTCACTTTTCTCAAAAATGCAAGCACATATGAAAGAATGGTTTGGGGATCGCAACATATACCAGTTGGCGATGCTTATAAGCTAAAAAACTTAATGTTGATAGAGGTGACCTTGAGGGTGAAAAGTGGATCATGAATTGCCCCTTTAATAATATAGAGAAGGCATTTGAATCCCTAAACATTCAGCTAAAATTAATATAAGTTCCCAAATTTAAAAAAAAAAAAAATAGTAAGTCATAAACATGGTAAAAGTGACAATTTAAATCCCAAATTTATCACTGAAAATTCCCAGGGAATTTCCAATATTTTCAAGAATGAGCCTTTTAATTTCGGGAATATCCTGTTGAGATAATTTTGGAATATATTATCATGGACTATATTATGAGCTTAATAGTTCATATTCGAGCTCTGACAGCCTGCCACAGATGGGGACTACTAAACAAAAGATAATTACCATAATAACATACTTGAATTTTACTATAGAAAATATTTTTTATCGATAGTAAAAATGACTTGCCATGCAAAATGCATGTGTATGTGTTACTATTTATGAGCGGAAATCAATAATGTTACGCTTGACAGGCGTTTGAACTTGGGAAATCGGGGTTCGGTGGTATGATATATGGGTTCAATGTTTTATGGTACTGTACTAGGACATGGTTTATTAATAAAACATGATTGGATGTGCAGGTGTCTTTATGGACCTATCCCACATTTTTTCTTTTTTCTTGATTTTGCTTGTTTATTTGTAAACTTATTCTATGTGGTTGTGATTGTGTGTTTAATTCCAAATAGCCCATAGCAAAATGTAGCAGCTTTCTAGGATCCCTTTAGGAAGTCTCCTGGATACCTAATTTGCGTGTGAAAAATCCAGGGAATCTGGAGGTCCGTCTCCTGGAACACATGACTGATCCAGGATTTGCTGGATTTTCCTGGAGACTACTAAGAATTACCTAAAAAGTGTCCAGGAGTCCTCCAGGAGGTCTCCTGGATTTCCACATGCAAATTAGGTATCTATCCAGGAGACATTCCTGGAGGTCTCCTGAAGGTCTGCTGGAAAGTTCTTTTTGCTATGGAAAGTCTCAATATTTGAGCCATAGACGTGACCGTCCACCATAACACTCCAGTGAACTCAGCATTTCTTTTTTGGATACAGTGTAAGGTCATGTTTGAGTTGTATTGTGACAAAATTTAGATTTATTTTTAGCTTACTTGAAATGTCATGCTTTTGTTTAATTCGACTTTGCAAAATACCATCTTTCATTTCAACGTCAAATTAGTTGAAAGGTTACATTTTCTATACGCAGTTGAATTAGAAACATAAATAAAATGAACATTTTTCAAGCAAGATTTATCAGAATAATTGATGTTTTTTACTTCTACTCTACATGGTTTGAAACGCACCAGAACACTTTCAACGGGTCCAATATCGTCATAGGCGTTTGTTGTTCTTCTGATTTGGTGTCTAGTTGTGGACAACCTAATTTGACATCATACATTGTAGATGGGTGATAATGTCAGAGGAGAATGTTTCGTTTCTCCGTTTTACATATTCGGACTAGTCATGCTTTGAAGAATCGTAATTCCACTTCTGGCTGTAATAAGAACTTGAATCAAGTATCATTTTAATATTGAAAATATCTTCTATTTTGAATATAAAGTAGACCCAAAAACAGAATCGACCAGGGACTGATTTTAATGGAGGTTTATTGTGGATGGCCACAAATAAAGGTGCAGAGTGAAATGTTTAAAAAGAAAAATATACTACTTAGATCAGAATAGCTAATACATGTTGACTTGCTGTCAGAAAAAGTCCCATACACTTCATTTAGATAATTATAGCTCTAAAGTTTAATCTGGAGATACACCAGACAGAATCAATGTCAAGGTACATGCTCAAAGTCCATTTCCACCCCTCAACTTTTCTCTCTTTTGCAACAATTTTGCTTGCAAAAATTATGTATTTACACACAGCTCTAGCTGCTGTGAAAGATAAAAGTAGTCAGTTATGTCAACAAGGCATTTGTTGATCGATGGAATCAACGAAAATTTCACAAAATCTACTATAGCTAATAAATAGTTATTCGATATTGCCAACAAACTTCTGATTACCCCTTAATCAGCTTACTTAGAATAATACTTTTGCCCAAGACAAAACTCACGATTTTAACACTAAATTAAATACATTGGAAATATAAGAAATTGTCATATATTAGATGTGTATTCACATTGGAAATTTTCACATGATTTTTGGTTACGTTGGTTTACTTTTTGCACAACCCATTTATAAAGAATATTCAAACACCGCCAAAGAATACTTGAACCCAATTTTAGATAAATTCTCAGACCATATATGTAAATCGCTGGGGGATATTTGTATATTTCTGCTTGAAATAAGCTTTAAATTTCAGAATCAAATTATTCTGTACAAATTCTCATTTCAGCCAAGTGCTGCCAAGTGAGCTTCATTCAGTGGACGATGATTGTTTGTTTATATTTGAACTGGGTCAGGTCATCAAAAACACGCACAGTCACCTGGTTACAAAGCTGTGTTATGAACTTGATCATGAAATATCAAGGTGCATGTAGTATGATTTTATGACAACTAAATAACCAGGTTAAAATAGTGGGATAGAAATGAATATTCAATTTAAATAGCTTCTGAAAATGTGTTTTTGCAACATAAAATAAGTCCGTAAAGATTTCTTTACTCTTTCATTTCTAGCCATACATGCTCCTCAAAAAGGGAGGGGTAAACCTTCCTTCCAAACCCATGACCCAAGTATTGTCTATGATCAAGCTTTTTCTCAAACTGGCATGGAATAAATCTGAAAAAAGTAGGGGAAAATATCGTCGCCTGGGTCTCAATTTTTTTTTTTGCCCCATTAGGCGCAAAAAGTAAAAAAATCGCCTGGCGCCCGCTTAAGAAAATAGTTCATCTATGATTATATTTCATTCAAAATGCAAAAGCATCCAGGCCAGTGTGAACTTCACCAAAATTATTTTGTTTCACTTCAATAATGCACCAACGGTATTTTGAAAGAACCATTGCAGATAAAGCGCATCTTTTAAATAAGCTCCCTGAAAAACGCGTCAAGAATATTCAAACAATCGAGCTTCCACGCAGTCCGTACGGGGAGCTTATTTTTAAGATTGACTTTAGATTAGAGCCTTCAATTTGGTCACTTTTTTTACAAGACTTTTTTTGTTTTTGTGTCTTTACAGTAAAGCACCGCCAGTGTTAGCAGCAGCCATTGCCAGACATTGTGCAGATAGACTCCTAGCTGAAAACTTAGACACATACCTTGAAGAAAAACTAGTTGAACAGCCACAGTGGGAGGGAGAGGAACCAGTAGCAGATGAACAATGTAGGTTGTAAATAAAGTATGGAGATTTACATACTTACCTGCAGGCTCTACCTCAAGGACAAGCAAAAAATTATTGGACATGTCCCGTCCTCTGTATTTTCTTTTACATTGTCAGAACAATTTTTATTTGGGTTATGATAGGTGTTGGAGTCAGTCATCTGTACACCTACTGCGGTAACAGTGAGAAGTTTCAAAGTAGCACAGATATAATCTACAACCTCTTGTCTTATTTACAGACTACTTAATCTAAGGTCCTTCTGAATGATGTCGTTTTACGTGATCCTTGGACACCAGTGCCTATTGGGTCCATTAGTTAGTATTCAGAGGCACAAGTCTTTTGAGATCATTTTATAGTTTGTGGTCTGTACGTAGGAGGTATAATCTAGATTTAACTCTAAAGGATCTGTTAATGGGACTCTTTGGTGCAGAGTTTGTAGTTTCAATTTGATCAAATTTACTTGGTGATGACATGACCAAATGTTTGGTAGTGAAAAATGTGTGTGGAGGCCGACTATAGTCTAATCCTTATACTGATCGGTAGATGCAATAGATTGAAAGTATTTCAGCTTCATACAATGGACAAAACCTCCAAACACTTATGCTCACTCTCAATTCTTGTTTTTGCTTTTCACAGTATTAGATGCAACCAAACTCTCCAGACACGTTCTTAGTTTAGTCCATGAAACCTGTGGGAAATGGAAGACCAATGTACCAGCCATCAACCCACCAACAATACCAATCTACTCCATAGATGCTATCAAGAACACGAGGAGAAAAATGGAGGACAAACATGTTATTATTCCAGATATCAACACACTCTTTAATTTCAATGTAAGTGTACTTAGATGAGGGGACTCCTCTCTCTGACCTATCCTCAAAAGACAATATTTTCAATCAAGGAAAGTTTGTTTCAGATTTTAAGGTACTATTTATAATTTACGCTAACTTTCTCAACTGAAAACAGATAAGAGAGCATAAGGTGGCATTTCATGAGGTGGGTCAAAAATGTGTTACATGGTCAAAAAAAAACATTTATTGATATGATGTTAATATTATTGATCTCTTTCAATTCAATTAACTTTTTAGCCAAATATCACTTTTGTTTTGGCATAATGAGCTAATTAATGGTTAATTACTCCATAGACGGCAATGCAAACTGTAATTTTCAAACGCGTTTTTCTCAAAATTGCCTGTTTTTACTAAAGCAAGTCATAAATTGGAATGATTAATGGTAAACAGTTCATTTTTTCAGGATATGTTATAAACACTTTAATAGTTACTTTGATGCATCAAACTTGAAACAGACCCCTTAGGGTCTTGGTGTTAATGACCTTCAATTAATTAGAGGCGGGCTACACAAGGGGAAAAATGGTGATGTTTCAAATCATTCTGTCCTAATTCTTATTTGATGCAGCTTGATCCCCTGAACATTTTGACACCAAATTTGTCAAAATCGGACAAAAAATGAGAAGGTGCTGCCCAAAAAACTGATTGAGGGGGGAGGGGGTCTGAGGAAGGTCTAAAAATGATAAATTTGCCCATTACTGTAATTATATACCAAATTTTAGCCATGTTGGTGACTATCTGTAATCCATTTGTGAATGCTCCAGCAGTGTCAAACCTTCCGAAAAGGGTGATATTGTCTGAATTTGGCTATCTACCGCATCTGTAGGCACCACCACCCTTGTACTGCCAAGTTCAAACCATTATCTCTCTTAAATTATGTAACCCATGAAGACCAAATTACTGCCACAAATAGCAGAAAGTGTAAGCTTTCAAATGAGACATTAAACAAGTCTATAGGCCAAGGAGTAGTGAATTTACATCAAATTAAGTTGGAGAACCCATGATAAAATGTAACAACACCACCTTTTTAGCATACCAACCTAATGACATGCCACCATAAAGGAAAGCAGATTAATATGTCAATGTTGGGATTCCCAACTGGAAATAAATCTTTACTGAAATTTAATTCCACAATGCACTGATAAAGCATAACAATGCACTGAGCTAATGTCACGGCCTATTAGTTTTATAGGCAAAACTGTGTTGGGGCTAAAATTTCAGTTAAGATTGATTTCCGGTTGAGAATGCCAGGATCAAAAAGTTGTTTCACATACTTTCTGTAAAGATAAGACTTTGGGTGATTGTAATTTTCGGGAATAGGTCAAATGGATAATGGTAAGGGAGGATTTTAGTGAGAGAAACGATAATGGTGTGTTACGAAAAGAGATGTATGTAATAAAATCATATTTGGATATATTACAGGACTCGAAAAAAGAGTCTTTAATCTGTTGATTGAAGTTTGTAATAAAGATGGTCTTGTGTTCAGTGCAATAACGGTGAGAGATTTGAGTGAAGTAATGCATGAACGTAGTTGCATCTTATATTATGCATTTGGTATAGATCAAAGTATTGCCACAGTGGAGTTAAAGCAGCCAACTATGGTTTTAAGAATCTTGTATCATGGTAAATGTTTCTGTTTTTACAACAATCAACTTTACTAAGCTTATGCTTATCTCTTTATCTGCATACCATAGAATGGCAAAACCAGTGTTTCAACAAAGTATATGATAGGTTTAGTTGCAGCAGCCAACTAAAACTATTGTTTGTGGATTCAATTCGTGAACGCGTCAAAGGTAGCGATTATACATTTTCAAGGTGAAAACGGTGCGCGTGTACGCTCATGACTTTGTGTATGCGTTCACGAATTACTGCCACAAACAATATATATTATAATTTCAGGAATGTGTGTTGTATTGAATGCGTCTGTTTTTACAGAATATCTTACTAAAAGCTTACTAAAACATCATTTTTCCTGTACAGGATGACAAAACTCGAGGTTTCTACGCAGTATACGATGGCCATGGTGGCGTGGAAGCAGCTAACTACACAGCAGCGCATCTACACTGTCACATAGCTAGACAGCCAGACTTCAAAGAGAATCCACTAGGTGCCTTAACAAAAGGATTCCAAGCTCTTGACGATGCCTTCATCATGAAAGCTAAACGAGATGTAAGATAAAATTGGGAAAAAAAAAAAAAAAAAAAACGTATTTCATATCGTATTTTAAGTGTGTGGATTTAATTTCATGCGCAAACTTCATAAGCATTTCCCGTCTCATCTATTGCAACTTATGCTAGGACAGATATATATGCAAATATATTCCTTATTGAAAAGAGAAATCGAAGTGCAATTCCTCTCACGGATGCATCCATACAAATTCCTTACTTTGAATAAAGCATCCCTCTATGAGCAATACCAGTATTGCCCCTAAAATTTGGTCAGAAAAAATAACTATTGGGTCCCGTGAAATAGGAATACCCCAAATCTATTTGATATGGCATTATTTTTTCAACCTTGAATATGATCAATACTTTTCTACAAAAAAGACACAATGACCCAAATCCATGCTGCCCTACTTGGCCAAAGGAAGCTCTTGTCAAAGTCTAATTTTAATTTTATGAATAGAAATTATATATAGTAGGATATTTCGCCATGTGAATGCAAGAAAATACAATCTTATCTGCAATGGCTGCCCAAAGATTCATTTGGTACCTCGTCACTAGATGTGAAAAATACCTCAAAATGTCCCTGCCATATGCTAGTGGCTCTTGAAATGGTTCCTCAGGCGACACCATCACCTAAAAAACATTTCAAGAGCCACGTACCTAAGACTGGAGATTATACAGTGTTCAAGCTAAATTAATGACAAATGGCAGCCGTTAGAGATATGACTGACTTGCACTCACATGACGATTTATTCATTTTGGCTTAGTAGGGAAGCATGGACTTTGGATTATTGTTTCAAAAAAATATTGATCGTATTCAAGGTTGAAAAAAGAATGCCATATCAAATAGATTTGGGGTATTCCTATGTTAATTGTTATGGGATCCAATAATTATTTTTTCTGACAAAATTTTAGCTGCAATACTGGTACTGCTCGTGGAGGGATGTGTTATTAAAAGTAAGGAATTTTTATGGATGTATCCGTGAGAGGAATTGCACTTCCATATCATTTTTCAATTAGGAATATATCTGCATATATATCTGTCGCAGCATAAGTTGCAATAGATGATACGGGAAAGGCTTTTTTTGCACATGAAAGGAAATCTACACAATTTATATACAATAAGTCAAGATAATATGCTCCAAGTAGCCACAAGCTTGTTTCTAAAACAAGTCTTAGAGGTACAATAAACTCAATCCAGGCCTAGCTTCAAGATGGTAGCAAGTACTAATTCCCTCTTTTTAAATTTCCTTGGATAAATCATGCAATCAAAATTAGCTGAAAATACTGGATTATATCTTATTATTTTGAAAATAAGTTCTATAAAATCAAGTTGAAACCTAGATATATTTGCTATTTTGTTTGGGTTTCCTTTCACCATATAACTTAATTACAAACACACTTTGTTAATTTGATCGTATTTGCAATTTTATCATATTTGCAACAGGCAATTAATTCACCACTAAAATAAAATCCTTTAGCTTGCAACAAGCTAATTATCTTAGTTAAATCGAATCATTATGATTTATCAGTTGCAAGGCCTGATCACAGTGAGTCATTTTGTATGTGCTGCAGATTTAAACCTTATTTGATCTCCTCTTAATGCAGCTGCTATGTTGCATTATGTAATACAAGGCTCGAGGCCTTTCTTAAAATCTTGTATAATCTTGTGACAGTTGATTATGTTCATGGACTGTCAGCAATCTGCAAGATCGACTTTTCCAAGGGTATAGATTTGAAAGCAATTCAGAGGGTCATAGGATAGGGTGATTATCAAAATAGTGCTTAAGGACTTCCTGGACAAAGTGTGGCTAAGGGCCTGGATGTGATATTGTTAGTAGCCTAGCAAGTTACTATGGCATGATAGTGCATATGTCACCAATAGTACATCCATTTTTTTGCATTATAATAAAGTGTATTTGCTCTAATTATGCTGCATTAGTTAGCTTGTTTTTGGTGATATAGATAGGGAAGTATTTTAAAACTGTTTTTCCGGAGCGCCAAGGGCATTTTGTAAAATTGTGACACGATGTGTTTCCTTACAATCTTGCTGAATAATGTTGAATTGATATATATAAATAATTGTAAAACATTGTATCTCTGGTAAAAATATAAATACATCAACACACACTTTTCTTACAAAACAGTATGGGTTGATGCTTAGAAACACTCCAGAAATATCTAGATAACCCCTTTTACAAAAAAAAAATAACATGGGGTTGAACCCACTCTCAAGTCAAAAAAATCAACAACATTCTGGCAAGAAACATTGAATTTGCCCTTCGCAAGTATTTTGATGGAAATCAATATGTTATTTCAATTTAGATTATGATGGATGTGAAGTCTTTCCAATCCCCGGGAAGCGGGTTAGTGCAGTGGTTCTTCCCTGGCTTTGCACCAAAGAGTCCCGGGTTCGATTTCTGGTCCTGGAGCTGTATGTGTATTTGGTTTGAGTACATGCTCCCTTCCCCAGGTTCTTCTCTGGGTACTACGGTCTTCCTCCTGCATCTAAAACTGGTAAAAGAAAGATCTTGGACCCTAATGGAAAAAAGCTTCATTCTAAGCGGCTTTCTTAGGTTATCCTTGGTGATTATCCCAGAGAATTCTTTCTTTCTTTTTACAGATTCCATAAAATCCTTATACATCATTGAAGATAAAAATCACTGACAGGCTCCAAATTTGTGCATCATTTTTCTCCAATCACTGAATATGGAGAGAGATACCCTCCCAATTCAGAAAAAATAATATTGACAGGTTATATTTTTGTCTCCAATAAAGGGCCTACGCAGTGGTACGACTGGAGTAGTAGCTGTATTAGAACCAGACGCAGTGCACATAGCATGGTTAGGGGACTCTCAGGTTATGTTACTCAAAGATGGTCTACCGCATGTAGTTATGGAACCACATAAACCAGAGAGGCCTGTAAGTATGGGGCAATGACCATGGGATTAGCAAGTGTTTGACATGGTATTATAACCTGAAGCAGTTCATGGTGCATGGTTAGGGGACTCCCATGTTATGTAAAGCTGAATTCAGACTCGACACAAACACACCAAGCATATGTAGATGGCAGATTTGGGCAGTTCCGATAGACCGATATCAAAACTCAACAGCACATGTGTCAATGCATACACCAAGTTGAGAAAAGCTTAACTTATTGCACTTTCAAACTATTGGCTGCTACAGTTTGTTTGCATTTTGAGTGTGAATTCATTTGCGGTGAAAAATATTGGAAGTGCATTGTATTGAATTGTAGGTATGATTCTGAATTAAGTTTTACTCAAAGTCATGGAACCACATAAACTAGAGAATCCTGAAGCCCATGATATACTTTCAAGACGCAGCTAGCGTCTAGCTAGACGCTAACGAAGACGCTAAAGTTGAAAATATTATAACTTGCTAGCGTCTGGTTAGCATCTTCATAGTGTCTAAAATCAAACCACACGCTAGCTGCATCTTGTTAGTATATCATGGGCTTTAAAGTACTGGACAAACTACTACGGTAGAGTATGGGTTTAGTATCAGCTTGGCATGGAACTGTATCATATAATATTGTCGGAGACTAATGCCACGTAACTTTATCGAGTCCAAAACAAACCTGCAAGCTACTTTTAGCGTGACTAAAACATCAGGGTTATCCATTTGCACAGCGCGTGATTTTTGTATGTCATGATTGAGACCTCAAGACAATGAGAATAAATACCATATTAAAAACATTGTGCAATCCTGGGTGCAAATCAATCATGCAAAGCAAATATTCTTATACTCAATTCAAAGATACGAAACATAGTAATGTAAAATTGGATGATTTACGCCTTAAATTCATTGGTAGCTATGAGTTTTAAATTAGTAAGCCTGGCTACATCTTGCCCAATATTTTTACAACTCATTGCTCGACCAACAAATATTGGATTAATCTATCCAATTTAATTCCAAACTCAGTCAAAAGGCACCTGGGTTACCTCGTATTTATGTCATTTCAGTGTTAATTAAAGGTATCACAAGCAACAATTGTATCACAAGTAAAATTACAATCCTGGTAAATATTGCAGAATAATTATGTGGAGAAAAAGATCCTGGTTAGGTAATCAAACTTCTGAAGATGAGATTAACACATGTATTTGTCAGCTGCTTAAAGCAGTTTGGCACATTCGCTTTAGGATATCTAATAATTTCATTCTCAGACATCTTTGTCTATCTGTGTGAAAAGGTTATGTAACCAAGCCAAATGCTGGAATGTAATTACTTTGACAAGGAATCGATTTCCCCTTTTGCAGATGTTCTTCTGGTATTTTGAAACTCGTATTTTGATTTTTTTTTTCCAAGCTTTAGGGCAAATACTTATTGTGGAGAGTGTTCTACACCTCATTTTTAAGATGGAAGTAGTGTCTTTTTCCCCTGAATATATGTGATGTGCACATCGCAAGACCACAAACTACTGTTAAACTTACTACTAACATCTCAGGACCCTTTGTTATGTTAGAAATTGTTTGAATTTTTCCCTTTATAAAATTCAATAACTAACAATAAAATCTGGTTACAGAGGGTTTTGACATCTAAATTTGTGGAACCCAACTTTTAAAAATCCTTTGATTTGCAGCTACAATGCATTGATTAATTGCGAAGTGAAATCGACCCTGATCTGTAGGTTGCATTGATTACTTGTGAAGTGAAATCAACCCTGATCTGTAGGCAAGCTTTGTATTTTGTTATTAATATTTGTGTATGTCTTTCTCGTTGTTTTTGACATGAATAGGACGAAAAGAAGAGAGTAGAAGACATGGGTGGTTTTGTGGTATGGTTTGGAGCATGGAGAGTTAATGGAAGTCTAGCCGTATCAAGATCAATAGGTAAGATCATTTCTTTGAACAGATGACATATGTTTTCCATACTGAAACTACATGTGATGAGCAACATGCTAGTCTGAAACTGCCTCCTTGCATGTGATCGATGAAATCACATGTACTGTTTGAACTTCCAATTCCTCCACTTTTGAGTTAATTTTCAATTTATGTCTGTCCAGCGAGGTTAATTTAGATATATACTCAAGGCCCCGGGACTCAAGGGCTCTTTGTATGGATTTTGTTGTTGAGCTTATTGTTTAAAAAGTCTATCTTTGAATATGCTCTTTTAACAAAATCATTGATTATGATTGAAAACTGCCTGCTTTGTTTTCACACATTTTTAGAACAATTTTTGGACCCGTTTTCCACTTTTCATTAAATATAAGCAACTGAAAATTTATGAGCTTTGTAAAATAAATATTGGGACATTCATGTATAAATATTGTAATAATCTGTTACCATCAACATTTAATCAAATGTTTACAACTAATGCTGATACTCATAACTATAAAACCAGATTTGCCAGTAACTTCAAATGTCCTAATAATAAACTTGAATTTGGTAAGAAATCAATTTCTCATCTTGGAGTGGAAATATGGAACGATATTGCTGATGAAATTAAAAGTTCTGATAGTGTCAAATGTTTTAAAGATTCTTACAAAAAATATCTTATTTCTCATTATGATACTGAGACAAACTGATTAAGCTAATGTTATTTGTAAAAAATTATCATGTAAATATTTATACAAATGTAATTGTAAAACCTTAAAGGAGTCTGGAACTAGACAGGCCTTCGGCCTATTTTCCAGTCCTCCTCCACATTGTTGTTTCAGTTATATATATTCTCTTATGAAAACACTGTTATCATTGCAATTGTGGAAGAAAATAAAATGTTATGTTATGTTATGTAGTATAGAGTTGATTTTACAACTTTGGGTCATAAGGGAACATTATAAATAATATTATTGTTCAACAATCAAAGTCACTAAAAATAATATGATCTGAAGAATGAATTTTACTGTTTTGTAAGGGTTTCTTTGTAGCCTTGTTGCTTTATCTTGCTGCTGATGTTTGTGATAAGCATGCCTGAAGCTGAAGCAGTACTCAGTCAAATTCAAAGCAAAGAATGAGTTTTCTGTGACGTAAGGGATTTTTATCAGAGATCAGTATCAGATCAGTTTACATCTAAATTTACAGTTTGATATTGAATAAGTTTTCAATGATTTTGTACTTTTGCTTTAACTTTGAAAAGCGCAAAGCAGACAGGCATATACAAAGAGCTAAGAATTAAAATATTTTGCATTGAATGCTAATTATTTTCTGTCTATTTTCGTCATCAGGTGACCCAGACCATAAACCATATGTATCAAACGAAACAGATGTCAAAACCATTCCACTAAATGGGGACGAGGAGTGCATTATCCTAGCGTGTGATGGTCTATGGGATTCAACCAAGAAAAACAAAGTGGCAAGAACAGTGCGCGATTTTATCGCCACGCAAGATCCCTTAGAAAGGGTCTCTTATAAACTGGTGGAACTTGCTCGTGATAGTGGATCAAATGATAACATAACGGTGTTGGTTGTGTTTCTGAACGTTAAGCACCTAAAGGAAAGCGTGGAAAGAATTAAACGGGAAGGTGAACCTCCAGAAGAGGAAGAAGAGAAAAAAGAGGAAGAAGAGGAGGAAGAAGATATGGAGGAAGACGATAAGCCCGAGTCAGAAAGACAGTCAGAGTTACCAAATAGTACTCAAGGTACTACGGATACACCGGAAGCACAACAACAAACAGAATCAACCGTTGAAAGTGCACATGGTCCGTGTGATAGTACCGTCAATTCCAATACAAACAACAACAATAGCAAGTCGCGGCAGCAGCAACTACTTCAGGGAGGGATAGCAGATTCAACGTCGAGCGAGATGGAAGCGCAGCCGAGTCGGTCGAGTAAGAACAAAGTTCACTCTGCTTATTCCATTTCATCTCACGGCTCAACCCAGTCATCCAATGATTCCAAATCACCCCGAATGGTCCACAAATTTAGTCCTGTTTTAAGTAATAAATCTAGTCCGAGTAGAACCAGGAAGTCTAATGGTATTAGAAATGAAACCAAATTCAATTCTAGTAGCAGTAGCCATTTAAATCATAATGCTCAAATGCAAAAGTCTTCGGAAAAGAAAATCGCTGCAAGCTCTAAAGTGCCGGCACCCATGAAGCACGATTCCATGCCAGCAACGATTAAACCGAAAAGTTATAACAACCGCATCATCGCCTCAGTGCCAAAACAACAACAATCTGACGTGGCTTCCCAACTCAAAGCTAATTCACAATCCACACCAACAAGAAAATCATTACAGTGTGTTCGATGAAATAACTAACCAATTAGGTCATATTCCTCGACAAAAAATGCACCTCTTTTTTTTTTTTAACATAAAAATCAGCAGGCACCATCATTTTTTGTTTGTATTTTTTTAATATGTTACCTTAGATATGTACAAAGATGCATGGATGATGAATGAATAGGCTATACTTAGATATTATTTTTATATATAGATATGTGTAAATACTTGGAATCAATCAGCCCTTGACGCTGTGCTGTGTAGGGTCGGTAGATCTTTTCCAACTATTATGGAATTGTCTTTTTTTTAGTATTTTTACGCAAAAATGCTAATTGTCATGTGGTGCTATTGATAAAACAGGAAGATGTTTTTTACTAATTTTATCGGCACTTACGCACACTAGATGATTTATCAGCTTGATTTTAGGTGGAAATAGCCAGCTATTTATGCTTCTTTTTTTCCAGAAGACAATCTTTGAGCCTTGTTGATTTTTATTTTTTATTTTTTTGGGTGTGGTATTTGTATATATAACATGTCCCTATATTTACTATTAAAGTCCATCTCAAAAAACAAGCTTGCCATTTTTGCTTGAATTAACTCACAAACTCGTGTTGTCAGGTTATACCTTGTTCCGTACACTATCTTTGCATTTTATAGAGTTAGATGTGATTGGTTGTTACCATGATTGGCGAACCAAATTCTTGTCACTGTCGAAAATTGACCAGTCATCATTACCGCCTTTTGTGTACACACAGGCTGTGTAGAAGTGCGATTGTTTGAATATTTAGGACGTAATGCGCGGGGAGTTTTTTTTTTTAATAGACTGTAAAAGTGGCCTGTGATTGTGTCTAATTGAACACAACACGACAAAGCGAAAATCATTTCAGCATTAGGCCAAAAAAAAAATTGTTTGGTTGCCCTCCACAGCTTTTTTCAGAGAGAGTCGGTTGGTCGTTTGTTTGTTTGTTGTTGTTTTTTAAATACTCTTCCACGTACTGCTAGGTCGATCGGCCGCTCCAGCCTTCACAACTTCCCCCGCGATATCCAAATCAAAACAATCAAATACTTCTTGTAGTAATTTGGGACACGAGGGTTGAATATCGGAAAAAACAAAAATATAACTTTTTTTTTGTAGTTTTCGGTAAGTTTTGCATATTTTTTAGGAAAAAAAAAATTCAATAAAAAAAAAGTTTGGGTCGGGCTGAAAAATAGGGTCGGTCAGTGGAGGGCAACCAAACAATTTTTTTTTTGGCCTTATGGTAGGTCACTTTGCTGTAAATAAATGTCATATCAAGTAATCTTCAGGAAGTCAGCAGGCCACCTTTGAAAAAAATATCAGCATCTACAGAGAATTGCAAGTGACATATTCCTGTAGGTCTAGGTTCTAGCCACCTTTTAGCACCAGAGGTCATCGTCAGAACATTTTTGCTGTAAATCAGATTATTTTCAATCTGAAGATAAAAATGAAACAAACCCATCAGCACTCCCAAAAGCTTTAAGACATGGTTGCTAGCCATGTAGCAGGAGTTTAAGTCCACATGAGCTCAACAATAGTATGCTGGCAAATCATTTTTGAACCGTAAAGAGTCTCATTGTTAAATTTTTTTCTGATACCATATTAATTTTGCTATATATTGATCCATTTCAATATGGTTTAGCTTCCTCACACAAGCATTTCTCATATAAGAGTAAGCTTGTTTTATACTGTGTATTTTCTCTTACGGTACACGGTTCATTTTACAAGGTCGTGTTTCATGTACACGGTTCAATTTTTACATGATGGAGAATTTGTTACTGCATTACTAAAATACGAACTGTTATAGACCAAAACTTTTACTAATACATTGTTGCAACCAAAAATATTATAAAATGAAGGAAAAGTAAATATTATTGCAATAAAATCAAGATAAAATGTTGCCTTTTTACCAAAACTTTTACTAATACATTGTTGCAACCAAAAATATTATAAAATGAAGGGAAAATAAAGATTATTGCGATAAAATCAAGATAAAATGTTGCCTTTTTTCCAGCCTATTTCATGTTTTTACGCAAATAAAAACCCGAAAGTAGACGGCGCTTTCATTTAGGTTCCCAGTTTTACGTTGCTCCAATGCAATGCTACTATGGATAGTACCGGTGGGAAAAGATCGCGTGACTCAGTGAATCGCCATCTTATTATGAACTGCGCACGTGTAAGTGTGATAGCTAGTAGTTTATGAAGTTATGAACATCGCCATCTAGTGACAATAATAATAACATAAACAAAACAAGTTCATTTTTCTCGATCGAAGCGCAAATTACAATTTTTTGTGGATAAAATGACAATTTATCGGACAGCTTTCATTTGTTTCGTGTTTTTGTCTACCGCATATTTCTTACCCAACACGAATCTTTCGTTCTTGTACCGGCACAACCGTGTTTCGTTTACAAGCTTAAATATAAGAGTCATCAATCTAAACACTTTATCTTCCCATTGATTTTTTTTCTAAATCATATACATCATGTGAATGAACTTACATATATTTATCATGTGAATACTTTTAACTCTTGGTTTTCTCATCAATATTTCACAAATTCATTTGCTAAATGATGTAATCTAATTCAGATTCAGACATGACATTTTATTTCCTTCCAATTTGATTGATTTTATCATTAATTAGCTATAATTTCCACATCATGCCAGCTTAAAGTCAAAACCTTTTTATATTACACTATTTCCATACCATACTATATAGCTTTCAATCAAAAATTGTTTTTACATTACAACTTTCCCATTTCAGTTTGCATATTTACTTTTAGCAAGCTTCCATATCAGGTCTATTTCTGACAGTGGCGGCACCAGCATCTCATTTCTGGGGGGGCAAGACAAATTTCGAGGCAAAAAATTTAAAAAAAATCGGACCAAAAATTTAATGCGCGCATAGCGTACACAATTTTTTCGGACAAATTTGTTTATTTGGCTAAAAAATGCATATATTTGACTAAAATAATGATATTTAATAGTGAAATACGTGCAAAGCGCGCAAAATTTGTACATTTTATGGTCAAAATGATAAGTAAAAAGAGGTAAATGAGAAAACTTTGTCCAAGTCCAAATATGTCTCAACCGGGAGATGTATATGGTCACCGAATCGCTGCCGAGGCAGCGCCCATGAGTAGCTTGGTATGGGTGAAAATTGGATTAGGATGCGAGAGATCCAGGGTTTGAATCCTCGGGTCGAATACGTAAAAATAGGGATTTTTTTGTACAGTAAGATTCAATAGTTTCTGGCCTGTAGTGGTTTAGGGTTATTACTTATTTCACTACTGCTCTGTAATTCATTCTTATTTCTTATTCTTCTAATTTTCTATTAGAATGATGGGCCTGAGCAGGCTGAAGGTGCAGAATTTGGCACTGAGGTTAACAACGCTGAGATGGAATTGTGCACAGCGAACTGAAATGCATTATAAGAGCTTGGTAGAATCAGGTTACTTTTTTTCTTCCAATTACACCTGTCAATCAAAGAACGTCAACCGAAAGAAAATTAATTTTAATAAGCAAAATGAAATTCCATTTCTTGTATCAAGATATGGTTATCTTGGCTAGATTTTGTTTAATATAATAACATTTCAGAATGAAAGTTACGCAGTGGGATATTATGTAGTTAAACCATCAGAATGGCATATTTCTGTTTTCCAGTCAACATATCTGGCTTCTGAATTTGGCAAACTTCCTTCAGGTACTGGTTTCTGAATTCATAGAGTTTTGGGGTAAAGGTACGTTGGTAATGATAACACCTTCTAAGAAAAAGTTTTCTTCAACAAAGGCTAAAGTGTATTTCCTGGTAAGACTCGACTTCAAGCTACAGTGATGTAGTTATTGTATAAGGCCAAAAAAATAAATTGTTATGTTGCCCTCAGCGACCGACCCTATTCAAAAATTTTAAAAAAAAATTAGGGTCGGGAAAGCACCCAATTTTGCTCTGATTGGATGTTTTTTGAGAAAATATTTTAAGAATAGTGGAAAATGCACCCAAATTTGGTACTTTGGGTGCTTTTAAAAATAAATTATTTTCCGACCGACCGACTCAATTTTTCAGAAATCCCACTTGAGGGCAACACAACAATTATTTGTTTTTGGCCTAATTAACAAACACTATGGCCCTTGTAAGCTTAAGCTATGACACAAAAATGACATCCCAGTTGACAAGTTTCCACATATTTTAATCTATGATTGTACAATATTGACTTTACTCAAGAGTGAGCTTCACACAACTTGATCCATCCATTTTCAGTGTGATTTTGACTTCCAACAAATACTACGCAGATGCACCATGACAGATTTCAACTCATACCATAATTATGTAAAACTGCATGTTAAAATAATGTTCAGACGGTTTGATGTCAAATGACATGGTTATTGTGGAGACAACTTCACAAGTTGTATCCTACATTGAGCCATAAAAATAACATGGCAGAAGCTATAGGCAAAGCAACATTTTACTGAACTATATAAACGAAAATACAGGGTAGGGTTGTTATATCTTACAATGGGACCCTGGACTCTGGATTGTTGTTTACACTGTTTAGAAAAATTTGCTTGGCGTATAGTCTAAGTTGCTCAGACATGATACTAGTACTCAATCATACGAGTTAGTGGGGATACTATAGTTGTAGAGTATACATTGAGCTGCATAAAGGGGCTGTATTTGTCTGTGTTAATATGTTCCTCATTTCAGCACTATACTCTATAAACCTTGAAGTATGCAACAAGTAGCCGATTAACGCACAAAAACCAATATGACCTTACGGGGAAGTAAATTAGTCCGTATTTCTCGAATCAAAACAAGGTACCAAATCTTGTTAAATATTCAAATAAATTTATTTACAATGTTTGTCCATGTGTTAGCAACGAAATTAGCCCAAAATAATACCAACATTATGAAGAATTCATGTAAAAATATATTAATACGCAGTGATTTGGCCTTAATCAATCCTAATCAATCATTACTAGTCTCTTACACAATACAAAACCACCAGTTCACAATGTTGAAGAATACGAGGGATATGCTATGGATCTTGTAACAGAATCTGATTTCTTGTTGCATACTTCAAGGTTTATAGAATATAGCTGAATATGCAGTTTATCACAGAACTTTCTTATTAGCTATAGAATTGTAGACATTTTAATTGATGTTTAGTCCATCAAGATGGACCTCGCAACCGAACGTTAAGCATGACTGGAGGATGAAGCATGATTGCACATTAACTCTCCACTTATGCCTCATGCTTGTGAGGCCCATCTAGATGGACATTTTTTGTTTCAACTAAATTTCGGACCTGTGGTCGATTTCACTAATGTTAAAATGCATCGTTAACCCATCGTAAGACCAAAACCCATTGTTTGCTACGACTACCTCTTGACCTTACGCAAGGTTAACAAAGGGGGCAATTTTTCTAATGCATAATTCATATACCTTACGATGTGATGAACACTTACGAAGGTTTTTCACGTCTTTGTGAAGTCTAGTTTTAGTTACGAGCTGAACCCTTCGTTAGCTACGATGCATCGTAATGTTAGTGAAATCGACCCCAGAACAGACAATCTGAACATAGTCACAGGCTGTACAGAATTTGTTACAAGCTCTATGACAAGCACATGACATTTGGGAAGTATGCAATGCTGTCTCCAATCAGTAATCCACAGTACCGCATCATCACACGTACCTTGAATACCTTGAAAGCATTGTGTATTTGTGTAAATTGCATACAAAATTCTGTTACGCAAGGCTCTGTGAATTTTCATGTCTGAAATTTATTTGAAACAACAGTAGAGCTGAAATGTGCATTATTTTGCCACAATACTACACATATGAGTAAATTGTGTATCCATAGATGTGTTTACTGCAAACTGTGTGCAGAAAAGACTAGATAACAAGCAACCTGTTTTTTACATGCCTTGTATAAGCAGTATTGTTGCATGCCTTTGTTGTAATTGTTACTGGTCTCAATTATGCATAAAGTTTGCATTGCACACTTATGAATGCCTAGCTTTCAACCGCAGAATAGAGTCATATTCTCTCGATCAAGTATACAATCCATTGCTGCACATACATACTTTGCCCTCTAGGAATGACAATATTAGAGGGAACAGCAATTGATTGCAGTGATCAAGACATAGTCAAGGATGTTGAAAGCTTAAGTTGTTAGGGTATGTCTGATTTTGACCTCACATGATCTGACAGAAAGTTTTGTAACATTATTAGTAACTGGCACAAGTTTGTCCTATTTTAACCTGACATGATTTGCTAGAGAACATTTTGTAACATGTTGAATAAGCAAAGGCCATTTCAAATATTTTTGTTTTAATCCACATGATCCAAGTATAAAATAGTTGTGGTTTTGTAATACAATGTTAAGTAATCGTACCTGGACTCAAAACAGACATGCTAAATATATGTTTTGACGAATGGTCTTACGAATTGAACATATATATAGTATTGCTGGTATAAGAAGACCTTGCATCAGAAAAAAAGTGAAAAGTTGTGGGGCTGAAAAAAGAGCTTTTGTCTGCTGGAGTTGTCAGACTTGACGCCATTTTTAAACTGGATTTGTATTTGGGATTTTGCTTATGCATCAGATCATATTTTAACCCTAACACGTCACAGTCCAACAAAATCCAACAAGCAAAAATCAAGAAATTCGCCTAAGTCCAAATACGCCATAGACCGGAGATACAGATGGGCACAAAAGTGCTGCCATGGCAGGCCATACTCGGTGGCTTGCCATAGCTGGACAATGGAACGGGATGTGAGAGGTCAAGGGTTCAAATCCCAGGGGAAACGGGAACATTTTGTATGACGTATTGGGACTTAGATAGTTTTTAAGCGTTTGGGAGTTAGGGTTATTATATGACTATTGAAAACATAGCTTTACCATATGCATAAAGTAATATATGCATACAGAGATATTGAGCCCATTTAATGATGCGCCAATTCATTGAAACAATACTGAACTCTTTCGCTAAGCATGGTCTGGCATATTGCTTTAAGCACAACTATCAAGATTTGCTTTGATCAATGAAATTTGCTTCGGAATAATTCACAAAAGAATAATTTCACACAAAAGTGCCTTCTAATCTTACATTTTCATAGTTTGATATTGCTACTGTTTACTAAGTAAATGGTATATTCAAAATGTTTAGTCTCTTTTGTTATTTGACCTATGTGTAGCATTTTATATTCGCTGCAGGGAATAGAGATCTGTTAATTTTTTTATGTAATTGGGACATAGAGAATTCTTTTTATTGATTAATTAACATGGCTCAATGGTAAACTCTAGCAGTTTGCTTATATTCTTAACCTTGAATAGTGCAATTAATTGGAGCAATATCCCAAAAAGATGGGCAAGATGGATTTTAAAAGTAATTTTTATGGGCACAAGTTCCAACGAACAACAACATATTATGTTATAAACTGCAAAAGTGATCCTATATATGGCAAAGTTCCTCATATATGAGAAGGGTCACTACATAGTGGCTTGATTGGTAGTTAATTGGCATCATGTTTGTATCAAAACCAGTGGTTTTTTTTTCTTTGCACTATTTCATCGTTGCACTTCATTTAGGTTTTGATTTCCTTTTCAAGAGTAAATGATCGTATTGGTACTTAATAATATTTACCCTTTTTACAGCGTATCATGTCCTGGGTGGTACTGACTTAATGGACAAATTGGCGGCGGTTTTAAGTGCATCAGAAAGACAAATTATACCCTGAGAAAAAACTGCAGAATCGAGTATGGGCTGAAAACCAAATGCACATTCAGTGCTGGAACTGGGAATCGAGCCCAGGACTCAATGGTGGAAAGTGAGGGAACTACATCTTAGTGCTTTAGTGCTTTTATTGATTGTCGGAAGTATCAATTATCGATCAACATGTCGATACACAAAACAGTAGTATCGATACCAAATGACATAAAGGCTGAGGCAAAAAAAAAAGTAAACGATTTTGACTGTACTGTCCGCCTGTGGCCAAAAATAGCGACCGCATCGTTGAAAGTATGTTTCAACTGAGGTGACTTGATCGTTTCCCCTTGTATTTTAACAATAAAAGCATGAACAAATTGCAAATTTGTCGATGTTCATTAAGTACCTATTTCTGTTTTTGTACTATTCATGATGCATGTAGTTTTCGCTATTAAGCTTACACTTGTATGGTAACTCAAGCCTGTATATTAAACTGTATCGATAATGTGTCGACATTTCAGATGTTTCACTCTCTACATATCGATACTCAAAAAGCCTATCAATAACAGCACTACAAAATGTACTAAATTCCTGAGGTTATTATGAGGTGTTTTTTGCATAACTGTAAAAAACTTTTGAGAAATAATTATATCATCATTTGAATGTCTGCTGAAAGACTCAAATGATAAAGAACTATCCATAAAATTTAATTAGAATTACATCTTGTAAGGAAAATGACCCAAAGCAGCCTAAAACCAACCATGTTTTTAGTTTTTCTTGATGGTAACTTTAAGTGTAAATACTCAGTGGAATGTGTAGAATATTTCCGTATCTTTTTAAGTTTTTATTTTTCCTTTTTGCTTGCTACTTATGAAATCATGTTTAAATTGTAAATTTTAATATCAGTGAATAATGTATATGTAATACAACTTCTTATAATGGTTATTACTCAATCACACACACAAATGTATATTTGTTTTAAAAAATAAACAATGATTTAAAGGAATTTCCTAGTTCTTCTGGTTTATCTCAATAAAATGTTATTGGTTGTCTATGTAATTCTCACAGATGCATTTGCTTATTACAGCGGAATAACTATTTTGTCATAAATAGTTAAAAGTCAAAAAATGTTTACTCTGAGCGCACACTTTACTAATTGAATACGCTAGAATAAGAACATCCCAACTCCATGTGCTGCCTTCTGTTAATCATATTTATGGAGTGTAAATGCATACAAATTTCTGAAAATGCTTTCACATCACTAAAATAGCATTTCTATGTCAATATCCTAATCATAGTGTCATATTTGAACTTGTAGTTTACTT
>JXSR01S067335.1:133261-150831 GCA_000969725.1 Ophiothrix spiculata | reverse complement strand
AAACAAATTATATTTGTCAATGATGTCTCAAGTTTTGTCAGTATTTGCAATGCAAATTATAAAACATACTGCAGTGTGTGTCAAAAAGGGCAATAATGTGTATCTCTTTATTTGTTAACAACGTAAAAGGTCATAATGAATTGTACTAATTCTTATTTAGAGTAGCAGTATTGCAGATGCTATAACCATTCGGTACCAAAAAGGGTACAAATACGTGTTTCTATCTACTTTTTAATTCTTGAAGCATTCATTTAACATACGATATTCCCATCACGTTGCCTCTATAGTTTGTGTGTGCACTAGTAATTGTACAAAGTATCAACATAAACATATTTAACTTCTTATCTTAATGAAGAACATTTCTAATTGAACACCTGCAAAAAGGAATGACGATATTTCTATATTCGTTTCGATATGACTTACCTTTACCCATAACTAATTCCCTTAATTGTTTTTCCACATAACACAACATATTTCAGCTATATTTCCTCAATGTTACCCGTCAGTCAATACGTGCATAATCTACATGTTCCTTCTGTACATATATGACAAATAGCAAACAGTTATTCTAAGCACACGCCTTACGTATGCCAAGAAAACACTACTTACTAGGTTGTACTCTGCGTATTTCTGTCGTCGTACTCGGTGACTTGGTTACCCAGAATGCAACAGAACTAGTCCCATTATCTGCCTTGTGATTAAGATCTGTCGTTTCTGAAGGCGACGATACGATAGCTGTAGTCGATTCCGATTGCTTTAATTTCCGCCTCCAGCTTTCACAGCAACAACAGAATATATCCAGCAGAACTTCTGTTATTTTTATTCCCATTATTATATGCACCTGTAAAACAATAAAATATTTCAATATTTCAGGTTTATCACATATTTTTCCCTTTTTATGAGTTTTTCAAAATAGAGTCAATTAGTGCAAGCACCTGTTACTGAAGGGCCATAGACTCGGCGTGAATGAGATAACTATTGATTCTGCTGTGCTATTATCATCTATTCCCCATATTGTTTTGTCGATCAGGTTACATTCGTCTGCCTGTGCTAGAGGACACTTAAAAAACGTGCGACTATAATTAATGAACAGTCTGAATTCAAGTGCAATGAGGCGCTGTTTTGTACCAACATAATGCCAACATTTCTTGTAACAAAATAGGCCCCAAATTCAATGGCGATTAAATATTTAACAAATATCCATACGGTTGTCTTCTCAGGAAGTTTATTTACCTCTCTCTGTTGGGCATGCTTAATTGCTTCTTACTACATTGTCTCACCTTGGAGATTTTAAGGTTCAATACGAAAAAATGTTAACATATCAAAATATATTACTACCGAGAATGAATTTGTTTTAATTTGCCTCAATAATATTATAAAATTTATTAGCATAAATCTTAATACGCATTCTTTTAAAATAGATTTGAAATGATTGTAATATTGTTTTTGCATTTTTGATATCACTTTGATTAGCATTTGATTAAAGTTATGCTAGTTCTGGTACAGCTATTTATGAAGCTATCTTAAAAGTATGAACAATTTACATTGTTGCAATTTTATAAAATTGTGTTGTCTTTTTGTGTATTTAATCGATCAATTAGTTCATATCTGCAATAAAAACGTGCACTCTACTCTTCCCTTTACTTTAAATAAAATATATTAGGGAAGTATAAGGTTTTCCCAGTAGATGCAATGTCAAATATAATCTTATATCTCCTTAGCTTAAGACATACGCATCAATTATGCGTGAAGATATGCACGGTTAATTAAACCCAATTGCCATATTGGTTAATTAGCAAATAGGTCAAGGAGGTGTTGAATAGTTTTAAATTTATAATTAGAAATATAAGTGATGCGCATGAATTCAAAGACATGTGTCATAAAAGTAACTACTTAGAGTAAATATAGACAATTCAGTTAATATGAGACCTGCTCTGACGACTGAGTGAAAAAGCTAAAATGGTGAATTGTACAAACAAATAGCCTTTGAACACACCATTATAATAGTGTTGCAACCGTTTTTGAAGTGAGCATTAGCTGATAAGTATTTTTTGGTATAAAATGATATTTCAAAAAAACATTTTTCTCATTACAGCATAAATTTGTGAAGCTAATGATAATGAGAACGTCTTGAAAACTTTTAAAATCTATTTTGAGTTTAATAATATAGTAATCTCGCACTAACGTCTAAAACACACAGAAGAGAAGATTAATATTTGAAAGCTGTGAATATGGAGAATTCGAAAATATAATAATTGAAATTTGCAAATGGTGTTTTCCGCTTGTATATAATCATACAACCTTGCGGCAAATCTGAAACCGCATGGTGTAGAGTGGCTTCCTTTGAGAATGGAATCTCAACGTTATTGAAATTGACAAATTCACTTCGAGCCATTTTTGAATAGGTTTGAAGTAATCGGTTTTTAAAAGCATACCATTCTTTTGTATTCGTGAATTTTTAAAAGCCATTTTGAAGCTATTCTATGGCATTTCACAGTACAAACATCTGCTCAATGAACTAAAGAATTTTTATATTATCAATTAATTTAATCTGTCTTTACTTTCTATAATTTTTATTAAATCGGACTCCAAACGGCTTTTATTTCAATTGATATTTGCAACATTTACCATTTAATTCTATCGGCAATGAAGCACGAACGTAAACATCAAGCTATAATTAACGCCTGTTTATTGCTTTCCCTTACGACTGTTTCGTTATTGTATTGGCGTCAAGAAACCACATGCTTCTTCACGGCCATGATAATTAAATACATTATCTCAAGAACTTTCAAAACATGTTTATCACAAAACAAAATACAATTAGTGTGATAAAGTATTTTACAAAGTTAATCGAAGTGACCAATTCCTATTTGTTTTGCGGCATATTAAACAAATGTTCTTTGCAATCACAAAAATATGTGTAAGACACAAGCATATTTAGACTCTTTCTTTCTCTCTCTATTGGCTTTATTAAAATTTTCATTGAAATCAATTCTAAAAACTGAATGCACCTATTAAACAGACAGATATGTTCTTTCATAAATTCAAGATGTTTAATTGGTAAGCATAAACTTCACCCGTTTATACGGATATACCTGAGCTTAGGTAGTAGTAAGATATAAACATAACAATTATTAGCCTTTCCGTTTAATTTACAGGCTATTAGGTATCAGTTTAATCCCAAAATACACTATCACTAATATTTTTTTCTTGACGTGACCTGTCGGATAATTTGGACTTCGAACCTATATAATCACAAGGGGGGTTAATGCAAATAGAAAATAAAGATGTACATAGAAATATTTAGAGTTTTTTCAATGAGATATGTCTATGTTTGACTGTTAAGAATAAATATTCTTCATTTTTATGACATTTTGAAACAAAATTGTCAATTTTAAGCAATTTTTAAAACACGAGGTTACATCTATCTACCTGACGCTTGTTTTACCACGCAACATGTTTAATGACTGGTAAAATATGGTACAATACACATCAAACCTCATATTCATGAAATTCGAAAAATATATCTTTCCTGTAAGACCTTTAAAATAAGCAAATAGACTTTAACTCAACCGGCGGTTGCCTGCCGGTTCTGAGCGGTTGGCTATTGTTTATTCCGGTTGAACCGCCCAGAACCGGCAGACAACCGCCGGTTGAGTTTTGAAGCCGCCCCTTATGCTTCTAAGTACAAGTTTGGTTTGAGATTCTATGCTACTTTGGCGAGTTTACAGGCTTTTTAAATTAGGGCATCTGAACTCATGAATAGTCATACGCATGTCGAAAACGACCTTTCCTATCTTTTTCCATGAATAAAAAAAAAAGCGGTATTTCAGCTATCTGAGTGCAGACTGAGATCTCTGAAATATATTCAACTCAGAATGAGCGATAAAATGATATCACACCGGCCAGACACTAAATTAAACCTATTTATAAAATAATCAATTCGCTAGAAGTAACTACAGTGTGTCCCAGAATAAACCTTACAATCTTTGCGTGCAATTTTCATGGGTTTAACGGATAGTCCGGAAGTATGTAAAGGTTGCATTTTATAGCCCATGAATTGAATATTCAGAAACCTTTTGTTTCATTTCAATCGGTAATGTACAACAAAAGTAATGCTTTGTCAAATAATTGTATGTAAAATTTGCTGGTCCAATTTCACGAGTTTGTAAGTTCCCCTTGAATGAAGCTCTATTGAGTATTGTCATTGATCTGATCACTCAACCGTAACGATTTTTACTTATTTACTACGCACATGCTTTCTTTTATCTATGCTGAAAAAATGAACAAATTTGATGTAAAAATAAGACAGATATGATAAGTTTTCCAAGGTGACTCATTTTTATTCCATTCAGAAACACCCTTACTTTATGGCCAATAATCATGAAATTGGACAAGACAAAAATCCACCCAAAAGTTCGATACAACATAACTTTTGTTGTTTACTACTGATTGAAATGAAACAAACGGTATATAAAAGTTCAACTCATTGGCTATAAAATGCAATCTTTACATACTTTCTGACTATCTGTTAAGCTCCTGAAAATTGCACGCAAAGATTGTAAGGTTTATTCTGGGACACACTGTATACTGCTAGATTTTTATTACTGATAAAATGGTTCAGGAACTGATGCTGTATGTGAAGTTGATGGAATATTTTGTTTTTCAAAAACATAATTGACATTTTAAGTCATCTTGATACTCATTCTCCTTAATAGGTTAAGAAAACGCACGGTATTGAAAAAAATATCCTTCAATGTTAATCGGTTTGATTTATTATGTGTTTAACCTCTTATATGTCTTATAATTGCTTATATAATTCAGTAGATTAATGGATTATTTGGATTTAAATCCTAGTAACCCACTTTCTCTGTTAGATTAAACAAATTATATTTGTCAATGATGTCTCAAGTTTTGTCAGTATTTGCAATGCAAATTATAAAACATACTGCAGTGTGTGTCAAAAAGGGCAATATTCTGTGCAATTTCTTGATAAATAGTTAATACTAAAACATCAAATGTTATTGTATACTATCAACAAGATTTGTGATTCGTCAAATTTCAACTTTTCAATCTGTGAACTCCTCAATAATCTTTTAAAAAAATTATTAGCTTTAAACGGTTCCAAAAAAATTGCTATTCTGATATGAAGTAAGTTTGCCTCATGACAAGTAAAATATCTATTTCACAAAGACATAACCTTGAGCGACATACTCTTTCATAGTTATATACTCTTAAAATTATCTTACTCTTGTTGAGTAAAAACTTACTCAACGATCACAGCTCATTTTGTTGAGTAAAATCTTACTCAACGTTGGATAAACTTTACTCAACGTTGGGTTAAATTTGCTCAACGTTGAGTAAGATGTGCTCAGCATTGAGTAATATTGACTTAACCGAGTAAGATTTTACTCAATGTTGAGTAAGGTTTGTGACCTTTTTACTCAACAAAGAGTAAAATAATTTTTAGAGTGTACGTTACGAAATGTCCAAATTGGTAAACCTAAAACGTACAAGGTAATGTCGATGTACTTGATGTATTTCCGATATAGTAGATTGCCCAGAGATACGGTATGTTTATGTCCAAGTATGTATAAAACACACACACACACATACTTAGACTTTGAATTGTATTTGAATGCTGGTATGTTAGTGTAAATGTCATAAAAGGACACAGTAAATATCAATAAAATTGACTAGTATAAATCACCAAGCATTTATTAGATAATCTTACTTCTCTTACATTATCATATCGACCGAAGCAGAGGTTCACATTTTTGTTTCCAAATAGTTTTTGAAAAAACGACGAAATTTTCATTCGTATTTGTTAGATTCCTATTCGTGTTTATGTTGTCAAAGTTGCATGTAGTTTTCGACTTTACATTATGTTTGAATTCAAAAAACCCCTCTAAAGACTACAAAGCCCTGGAACTTAATAGTTTGTTTCCCCAAGATTTTACTTTGTGCCCTCAACTTAAGGGGGAAAGCACGTTACTCAATTTTACGTTTTTGCCAATTTATTTTGTACCATAACTTTTGAACAAAGTGTTTAAAGTTAATATAAGTATACATTTCCAGAAAGGAACTTTCACAAGGAACATGATGGTGATGTTGATTTTTTCCCAAAAAACATATTTTTTTGAGAAAATCACAAAAAACAATTTTTTTGGCCATTTGGGCTTCCGGACAAGCTAAAAATAACATTTTTTTAAATGACTTCGGAATGGAAACTTTAATTTAAAACACCCACTCAGATGTTGCGTCATTTTTATTTTTTAGAATTTTGGCCAATTTTTTGATTTTCATGCCAAATAAGGTCAAGAAATGTATACTTTTATAAGCAATGTGTTCAAAATTTATGGTACAAAATAAATTTGCAAAAACGTAAAATTGAGTAACGTGCTTTCCTCCCTTAATAGTTTGTTTCCCTGAGATTCAACTTTGTTCCTACGAGTTAATAGTTTGTTTTCCCAAGATTTCATTTTATTTTCTCATCTTAATTCTATTTCCCAAAGGTTTTTCTTTGTTCCAACAATTTAATATTTAGTTTCCCTAAGATTAACCTTTGTTCCCACAACTTAATAGTTAATTTCCCCAAGATTTGGCTTTGGTCCCTCAACGTAATACGTTGTTTCCTCAAGATTTTACTTTGATTCCACAATTTAATAGTTTGTTTCCCTAAGAATTGACTTTGTTCCTTCCAACGTTTTTAATATTTTGTTTCCTCAAGATTTTACTTTATTCCCACAACTTTATAGTTCGTTTTCCCAAGATTTTACTTTGTTCCCTCGATTTAATTCTTTGTTTTCCCAAGATTTTACTTTGTTCCTACAACTGAATATTTCTTTTCCCTAAGATTCTACTTTGTTCCCACAACTTAGTAGTTCGTTTTAATTCACACAAGAATAAACAAGTTAAACAATAAAGATGGACGAACATTACAAATTTTAGGAAACAATTATACAATATAGTATGGTAATAATTACTATAACATTTATAGGCACAAGGGCCAATAAAAAGACTTAGGTTTAAAATAGAGGTAACTTTCAAATTTAGCTTTCACACCTTTCAATCTCATATTTACGTATTTGACACAATTATCTCAATCTCGAATAATGGATAATAAAATACAATATACATCAATAATTACGTTCATATGCCGATTCAATCTCTCTCATTCACACTACTACATTTTGAGTTACCTCGTTTAAACCAGGATGGGATTCTAACCTTAGTCTTAACAACGTATTATCTGTAACGTTTGTTATCAAGTTGGGGTGGGGGTGGGGGTTACCAACCCTCCATGAAATTGAAGTTAGAGCGCTAAAGGTTGCTTTGCTTTATATCATAATATAGGGTAGGGTTAAATCTATCCATTGATACCAAAATCATGAAAATCGGCCAAGGTGTTACGTAATTATGACGTCATAAGTACTTCGGAGTCGAAAAAATCGCGATTTTGGGCAAAAATGGCCACCAAATCGAAATGTTGCTCTAAAAGTTTTAAATATCGGAATTTTTCTTTTTTTTTGCTTTTAAATTACGACAACGGTGTTTCTAATATGTGATGACTCCCACCGAAAGGGGGGACTTTGGTTCCGACATCAAAATTGAATTTTTGGCATCATGAGAAATCTTAGAGTTTCACAAGTAATTTGGTACCTCAAACATTTCGATACAACAATCCGTTTCGAAGATATGGCTATTTTAGTAAGAGCGTGTTGATCACTTTTCAAAAATAGCAATTAGAGAAAATAGGCTTTAAAGTTTGGGTTTGTGAAAGCATCAATTGTATTGATTACTATTCAACTATACACAAAATCTCCTTAGCAACGGATACTTAGGAGCACTCAATCATCATCAAATTTGACACTGACATTGTCAAGATACATATCTTTAATTCAGTGTCAAAAATATGGAAAATTAGGCATATTTTAATTAATATTGATGTTTTTTCTTCCGTTCACAAAATTGCGAAAACGAGATTGACACGATGTTAGAAAATTGTCAAAAAAATCATTTTTTTTCGTAATGTTATAGAAAACGGCTTGGTAGGAAGATTGTTAAAACTTTGAGGATTCATAATATTACAATATCTCAAATTCACCCCCAGACGAAATTTTACCACTTCTCAACTTCAAAGCCTGATACCTCAGTTTGCAGATTGTCGCAAAATCCCCCTTTTCGGTGTGAGTCATCACATATGTTCTGTGAGTTTTAGGTGATAAAATGCAGATATTGTTCAAAATGGCGACTTAAAATTTTCTCAGGTGACAACCACCCCCTACCTTCCGACTTTGACGAGGCACACTGACCCCCTACGATTTATTTCGCTAAAATGACCGCAAAGGATGAACTTACAACTACCCAAAAAAAACAACAACTAGGTCATATTCGTTTGCGTTTTTATGCGACAGGGAATCATCCGTTAGGGGGCCCCCTTGGTAAAACAGGGGTTAAAACAAAATTGTTTTTGATTATTATATAATTAAACAAATGTATTATGAACATGAAAAGATAAAGAATTTATACATGATAATTAATACAATAAAATTATACTTATAGACGTCTACTAGAAGATAAGAGATTTATTAAGGGTGAGTAAAGTGGATTCTCAGTCGCCTTTTATAAATATTATATTTATGTTGTGGGGTTGGTACCCAACCGAATCATTTTTACGAACGATTTGAATCCCTCCTGCATCTAGAATTCCTTAGAATATTCTATTATTGTTCTTACCCAGCATTGTCACCTGTATATAACACACATTTAAACGTTTAAATTAATTGTTTCATTGTTGCAACTGTTTTGTACAAACAGGCTAAAATTGATCTTAACTTTACACTGACAAGTATTACATTAATAGGAAAATTGATGATATATTTTCGTCGTGTTCATTATGGAGTTAGGCAAAATATTTATTAAGAATCTTTGTCTTATCAAACATGGATTACCTATAGGATGGATAATTGAACGAATATAAACAATAATCATGACAAAAGTCAATAGAAATACATTCCTTAACTATTTCCTCACATGCATTATTATGCGGAATAAATGTGCGTTTCGTCAGACTGTCTAAATACCATGAAAAACCAGCTCTTTATTTCCTTTGGTATAACTATTATTAGCAAAGACGGGAAAAGTAATATGCATTTGTCGTGATCACGGTATATCTCAAGGCAAATTCGTGAAATACGAGGGTCATTCAAAATGTTCTACCTGTTGTATCATATCTTTTGTTCTGTTAAAGGTAGCTATTTGAAAATTGGCACAAATATAACTCAGAATGTTGACTACATGTGGTTTAAAAATCATATCAATACCTTTTCTAGATTTTTGCAGGTGATCTGAAAACCACAGTAACATTTGATACACCGGAAACGGTGAAATATCATATGAAATTGCACATGAAATTACATAAGCAGCTAATGTATGAATAACCATCTGTATACCCAAAATTCATAGAAGTTACTGAACAAAATTGGAATGAAAGTAAACCTAATAGTCCAATAAGTCATATGCCACTGATAAAGTAAACTTGTTACTGATAGAAATTACCCATAATCCCAATATTTGAAAGGGTGTCTGATATCCTCTTAGGTTACAAATATTAGCATAGCATGCTTCTCTATGGCCTAACTTTTCCAAGTGCGTTTTTATGTCCAAAACAACATTTAAAGGTGATACACCACAATTTTCGATCAAAAAATTAAATTTAGTTTCCTTTATGATGTACTATGAAAATTTCTTCAAAAATAAAGCTTCATAATGTCACTATTTTACATCTTCTTTTGTTAAAGTCAGTTTCTTCCTAAACTGTATCCTTAGTGATTTTGATAATTTTGCTGCATGGGCTATTTATTCTTTTTATTGTTCTGCTTGTTGGTGTCCATTATTTTCGGTTTGGGTCAATTTTTTAATCATCCCGTACAATTGTGTGTCCATTCTTTTGTTTTATATATTTTTTATTGTATAGCAATACTACATGGCTATATTATGACCTTTTTAATTCACTGTACCTGAGCCAGTTTTAAAAATGTTGCACATATTTTGACCGTTTCCGGTGTACCAAATCGTACTGCGGTTATCAGGACACCTGCACAAATCTAGAAAAGGTATTAATTAGATTTTTTTGATTATATGTAGACAACATTCTGAGCTATATTTGTGCCAATTTTTAAGTAGCTACCTTTAACAGAACAAAAGTTATGATACAACAGGTAGAACTTTTTGAATGACCCTCGTAGCTTCATCGATTTGGTCGAGCAATATATTAAAACTTGTTGCAAAAATTATTTGAGGTGGGTTATATTTATTTTATTTGACATTTCATTCTTCTCTTCTTGTCGATTCTATTAATCATAAAGTGACTTTGACATAAAAGAAATCTAGTCAAAAATACAGGCATTACAATATTTACTAGTCTAAATAATACATATACAACTATCTAATTGCAAGAGGACGTCAGAAACCATTTGCGAAAATAAAGTATGATTTAACATCAGGCATGAAGAACGCGAAAGAATAAGCTTATGTCAAGACAAATATTTTGGTGTACTAAAATTGTATTCTTATTTTTGCTAATGCCAAAAAGAAATTCGTGCTTTTTAAGTGATTTACATTTATGCCATCTCTTGAGTGAATTGTATTTCTATCACACTACGGATTACTAAACACACACACAAACATCCTTGATTGACACACCCAATACTTAAATACGGCTACTATTTACCCAGAGGAAACAGGTTAAATAAACATTGTTACTTGTTCATTCGCTTTGTATGTTTACATATATCGGTCTAAAACTGTATCTAGAGATCATAACAGAAACGTCATGGGCAACATTACTGCAGCAATAAATTGCTTGGGGAAAATAATGTTCCGGATATTCCTTAGGAAAACTCAATAAAGTCGAATAAAGCTCAGGCCTGTAGCCAGGATTTTAACAAGGGGCGGATTTTCAAAAAAGTGGACCTTTTGGAGGAAATATTTTCGGACAAGCAAACAAAAAAGGTTTTTGTGTAGTATTTTATTACGAAACGACATACATTTATGTGTTTTTGGTGCTTTACAGGTATTTTGGTGGTTATTAAGGGCATTTTTGTGGACTTAGGGGACTGAAAGGGGGAGAAATCCGCCCCCTGGCTACGGTCCTGACTGTAAAGCATGCAATGTCTATGACATTCAAAACTTTAAATCATCAAATGTTGTCATCGCGTATGCATAGACAAATACAAATAAATTTGAAAAGAGTACAATGTAATGTATCTTTGTATTGTTTACCCATTTGCTTTAGCCTAGATAACTCAAAACCATAAACCGAATTAGCGAAATTTAAAACTTTAACTTTGATATCTCAATTTTGCCTCTTATCAGTCGCTATTAATCAGTGTAATATAATTATGTGTTTGCATTTTAATTTATTTTATAATTGTCAACACACTAGTGAATGGTTATCTGCAATAAAAACTTAGCCCTTTCCCTCTTAGATTAAAATAAATATTTTTTTTAAAGTTTCAATAGATTTTTCTTAGTATTTGAAATGGAAAGCATATTTCTTCCCAGCTAAATACATATGCACATCATTTATGCATGAAGATACACAGGGTTAATTAACACCAATTGCCCTGTCGGTTAATTAGCATAAATGGGTCAAGGAGGTGTTAGTAGTCTATAATTTGAAATATAACTGATGTGCATAAATTCAAATGCATGTGTGGGTTAAAAGTAAATGCCAAGAGTTAAATACTGGCTTGCTTTTTTATACGAGACCTGCTGTTACGAATTGAACGCGAAGTGGCCAATAATGGAGAATTACGTTTGTACAGCTATCCAAAGCAAAGTGTGAAACAACGCGCCGTTATCCTTAATTGATAATATTTTGCCATCATATTTAAGGTACTTACACTTTCTCTAGACTAGATTCATGCTAATAACTCTTTAAAAAGTATATACATTGAAAGCTGACAATATGACGAATTGAAAAAAAAATATGATCTTAATTTTTAGAATTATGCGTGTTCTAACTCGTTTAGTAAAAGCAGGTCTCGCATACAACCTTACAGCTATTATGAAGGCTATGGTGTAGAGTGGCTTCCTTTGAGAATGGAATCTAAACGTTATTGAAATTGACAAATTCACTTCGGGCCATTTATGATCAGGTTTAAAGTAAACCAACACAAACTACTCTTTTGTATTTCTGATTTTGTATGTCATTTTGAAGGTCAGTCTCAAAGGCCTTTTGTCATTTGAAAAAGAACATCTGCTCCATGGTCTGTTAGGCTTATTTTTTTTAACGAATTTTCTTGTGTACTTTACATTTTAGTCCTAGAGTAACTGTAATTGTGAAAATTGCTCACTAAAGCATGAAAAACATGCCAAATTTATTTCCATCGGCATTTCTGTCGAATGTAACTTGCAAATAAACATCAAGATAATTAACGCCCGTTTATTGTTATCTCTTATGGTTATTAAGTTATTATATTGGCGTCAAGACGTTTTATGTTTCTTCACGATGATGAAGTTGGAATATATTAACTTAAGAGCATTAAAAGCACATCGATCTCAAAACAAAATATAATTAGTGTGATCAAGTATTTTAATGCCTATAATAACAAACACTAAAAACGATACTAAAGAGTGCTGCCTGAATAAATGTGGCCAATTTAAAGCGGTTTTTTTTATTTATGAATTCACGAAAATATAAACCAAGGCAAACATATTTGAACTCTATCTCTAATGAAAGTATTGATTCATAGAACCACCAAAACATAAAGTACTATATCACAAATCATACATATTAGATTTGATGATACTAAAAGTATAATAGTGTACAAAACAACACGAATAATATTTCAGTTTAGAAACTTTGTCTAAAAGCATCTACAAGTTGAAGCTTTAAAATTTTCTATTTTTAAATCCTTCTTATTGAAATCAATTCCCAAAAGTAAATTTATCTATTAAACACAGACATATAACCTTGAAGGACATATTCTTTAATAGATTTAGTTATACGTTATGTTAAAATGGGTAAACAAAATAAATTCTAAGGATTAAAACAATATTAAACTCTCAGAGTGATTCTGGTCAATTACTGAAGGATTTTTTATATAAATCAAATGTATTCCATTAAAGTATACAAATATATGTATGAATCTAATCAAATGACCACCAAAAGAGTACAGTATTACAATGGATCTTTGATGGTTTGAAATATGTATCACATACATTATGCGGCTTATACAGGGTGTCCAAAAATTAACTACACTTTTTTAAATGCTTATAACTTTAAAACCAAGATTCGCATGGCAACTATAGACATATGTATTGATAGAGGAGACTTGTAGAATTATGTTGGTACCAAACATGAAGCAATTACTATTTTTGAAAATCACGTTCAACGTAAATTACGTCAAACGTAAAGAGCGCACTTTCATACTGAGAAGAAAAATAAATGTGCGACTCTCATGTTAGGGAGGGATCAATGGTTGAATACAGGAGAACCATTCATGAATATTTTAAGTACCTTTTCAGCGAAACAACTTTTACGATATTAATACGGAGATGTTTGATTGTGTTTTTGTCTTAATAATTACATACTGCACATTAAAATGTTTTTCATTTGTCAATGCGCAACTCTAGCATAATGCTTATCTTTAAATGGCGCACGACAGCATTAGCCCTTAACAGACATTCAAAGTTACACTCGCAGGGACATAATGAATTACCTCTTTCTTATTAAAATTAAGCTGCGTAGTATTTCAGAACATGTTTTAGATGGCCTCTTTGCAGATTTCAACATTCTTTGACTCTAACGACAAAGTTCTGGACGTTTGTACATATGTTCTTCATGATCTTTCTGTTTCCACTGGCGATGTTCTGTTTCAGATCAGGAATAGTCTAAGGTGTTGAGATGTACTGTCCTTCAAATAACCAAAAAAAGTAATCGGTCGGACTTTAATCATGAGAGTGAAAGGGCCAGGGTATCTTTGTCTTGAGCGATATGATTCTTCATAAAAAAAGTTAATTTATAAAGCCATTCTAAACGGTTTAGCTGTATGAGGCGTCATGTTGTCATGGTGAAGTGGCAGAAGAGTGTCAACACTGTATGGTACAGAGGCTCAACCGCTTTAAACTTTCAAACCTTTTTCCTTTCCTAGAAGATTACTAATTGCATTATGTTCGGTACCAAAATATTTCTACAAGTCTCCTCTATCAATACATATGTCTATAGTTCCCATGCGAATCCTGGTTTTAAAGTTATAAGTATTTTAAAAAGTGTAGTTAATTTTTGGACACCCTGTATATTAGTAAAATATTGAAAACAATCGACAACAATACTACGTTTTAGAAACATTTGGAATGGAAGGTATAATACCGACTTATAAAACACGACATGATATTGGGGACACACTCCTTCAAAATTTACACATTGACAAATTAGTCTCAGTTTCAGGCTTTCGGACTACTCAACGCTGTTTGATCAGCATTGTTCATAAACCAAATGCACATTATTAGTGGAGCTATTCAGAGCTATTGATATAAATCAAGTTTCCGGGTTATAAGAATCTATGAACCTTAGTTTTGACATTTGACACATGGATAAGGTAATGTATACCAAAAATGAACTTTATTCATAAATTATTCGCAAACTGGATATCTAAGCATATAATTATTATTTTTTTAAAATGATTTGCGCAACTAATAATGAAACCTTAAAAATATGGGCTGAAAATGATGTATTTTAATCTAAAATGAACTTTTTCGGAGAATACAACGTGAAATTGAATTACAGAAACAGATTTGACGGTTCAATACCCAATACCAGAACTAATTCAAAACTTTTAAGGGACTGTGCATTTTAGTCAAAATAATAATAATGAACACAGCAGTGACTATAGAAATGACGATTTTTTTGAACCATTTATTTTATTATTTGTTTTATATCAAAATATTATTCTTTATCTAAACACCTCTTTTTGATTGATTTAAATGCCTACATATTTCCAATCTTAACTGTAGTGTACATAATACATACAACAATAGAGCAGGTATAATGTAACTGATAGACCTATATTATCATATGGTAGAAAAGTAACTACAAATACTGACATCCCTGTCATATTCAGCACAATAATCCGCTTCTAAAATGTATGTTTTTATTTGGTTTGTATAAACAATTCTTTTGACAATTACAGTATGTAAAGCGTTTTTGCTGCGTCTTGCGTAATCAACCAACTGTACAACGTCACTATAAGTCCGTCCAACATTAGATGGAACATGGTTACCATTATATATAATAGTAACCATGCTCCATCTTATGTTGGACACGCTCAACTTAAAAAAACCCATTCGGTTTATATATTTCTCGTCTAAGCCTAACACAAAATATTTATGATTTTTTTTAATAAAATCTTTAGTTTGTGAATCGATATTCCTTTCAGATTTTACTTCAATAAGATATCCATAAGTATAAAGGTAGAATGGATTCTGTTTCCCTCACGCATTTAGTGTATGTATATATTTTTCGTCAATATTCCAGTTTTCTTACTCGGGGGGGGGGGGGGATTGGACTCGTTGTAACTCGCAAAGCTCACATTAGAACTGTTTAGCACAAACCTGCTAACATTTTGCTTAAATTGTTTTTTAAACTCTTTATTTCTGATTTTATTTACGATGGATAAGTCAATTTTACGTAATCTTTTCGAATAAATACTCCGCCTAGAAATAACATTTTAAGAAAAATATATAAATTACTCAAGGTACTCATTATTTTATAGCCTCAGAGTTATAAAAACATCAAGTTGATATTTATCAAGAATCTTCTTCTTACAAAGCATGGATAAGTAATAGAATTTGAAGAAAAACCTACCATCTTTATGTGCGGTATTAAGGCTGAAGTAAACCCACAACTAGCAAAAACTCTTTACATACTCTAATTCTAAAAGTAAAAACCAAAATCATGGCAGATTCTGCTAGAATTAAATTCCCTAACTACACTATAAAATGCATTGCATTTATTATGCGGATTTAATTAGTGCTTCTTTACATTGGGTTTTATTTATTATAATGATCAACCAGCTTGTGACCTCTTCTTGTATTTTATTAAAAGCAAAGGCAGAAAAAGTAGAAGACAATCACGTGATTGAATGATAATGAATGAATGAATGAATTGTGAGCATGTCCTTGTCTTGTTGTTTTGTTTTTTTCCTTTAGTTATGACTTTATTATTTTATGTCATATAGTGTTCTGCATATCATTTATTTTGTTTACAAAGGGATGGGCTATTTTCAAGCCTTATTGGCTCTCAAGCCCTTTCCTCCATAATGTTTGTTTCTATTTAGGTGTTAATTGTTTGCTAAATTATGTTTATAAGATGTATATTATTTTTGATGTTATTTTATTATGTTTGTTTATGGAAAAATAAACTTGAACTTGAGTTTAACATTTTTGTATTTTGCTAAATGGATTTTCAGAATTTGATTTTAGGGCCTTCTATTTGATTTTGCTGCCTTGAATTTTTATGCAAATTATGGGATTTTAAAAGAGCAAATGAGATATGCATCTTGCTTTTAAAGACTGTATTCTTCAGAAGTGAATCAGTTTCGATTATAATCATTATTTAACTTTTTAAAAGTTTTTATATCCACAAAACTACATGATAAATTCGTTATCCCCTGTTTTTGTCTACGCAAATATTGGTGTCATGAACAAATTGAAATATTCTGTACCAAAGCGGGTGTTACATACACTATGCTGCTCGCTGGTCTTGCCTTATCTAAACTATGGAATACTTATCTGGGGTGGTACATTTAAATCATATCTTGATAAACTTATAAAAATCCAAAAGTGGGCAATAGTTAGGTCCCTTATCAACAAATAGGGGCCATCTTGTTACACGGATGACAAATCTTCCATTTTTTGCACAGAGATTCAGTGTGACATGTATTTTACGGTACAAATTGGCTCCACAGACATCGACCTAATTTTGGGTGAAAAATCGCCATTTTTCGTTCAAAAAAAATTGAATTTTTGTTTTTCATGTTTTTCGATTAATGTTAATCATATCTTTTAGTTAAGCTCATTTGCATGGCAAAATGTGACTTTGTTTTTGAGATATTGGTCATTTAAGGAACCAAAATTCAATATAAATAAAGGGAAATTGACAGACAAAATTGCGATTTTCTCAAAACATCATTTTCTCGCGATAAAGGGGTGAAAACTGTGGAAAAACGTGGGTTTGGACCATGGATTATTATTTTCTTTCTGACAGCGTTTGAAATAATATATGAATACATTTTTCTAAAATCTTCTAATATTATTTCCATAATTTATGTTGGTTATAATCGCAACAGGTTTTAGTAATGGGCGATATCAGAATTAACCTTGGATAAATCAAACTAGGGGAAAAAGGAAATCTCGGAGGACATTTTTGAAGCAAAAATGGGTTGATAGAAATAATGTGATGTTTTGTAATGCGCGTAGCGTGTAAAAATATGTCAAATCTGCTAATTTCAGCTAAAAATTGTTTTAAAAATCTTTAAATTAGCGCAAACGTTGACGCATGT
>JXSR01S067335.1:88419-107071 GCA_000969725.1 Ophiothrix spiculata | reverse complement strand
AGAGGTCGTGTGTTCAAAATCTTCGTGTTCTACTTTCCGCTCATTTTGTGCAATCAGGTTTCATTTAACTTTGTTTTAAATAGTTTGCTTTTTTTTTAATATATATAATGTCCCTTTGTCTACGTACGCTTCCATTTGGAGCCTTAGTGCTTGACGTTCTCAAATTATGGGTGTACTTTTGCTAAAAATTTGAATGACATTTATTTGTTTAACAACCAGTGCCACTTATCATGTAACAGTCGTCATATAAAAATAAACAGATTAAAGTCCAGAGTTTGAATTTTGAAAAAAAAAGATTGAATTTAAGCTAATATTATTTCATACATCTATACGTTCTCCGCATGGAGATCAGCTTTGACGAGTGAGAGTATCTACGTAACACAGACATAACCTTGAGTGACATACTCTTTCAAAGTTACACGTTATAGAATGTCAAAATGGGTAAACACAAGACGCACGAGTTTATGTTGATATGCTTGATGTATTTCGGATAGAGTAAAGTGCCTCGAGAGATATGGTACATTTATGTCCAAGTTCGTTGTAAGCTACAAACATTTAGAATTTCTATAACATTTACAGTGTGTTTTGTGTCGGTTAAAATGTCCACAGAATATCACGTTGCACATGCTGCAATACAACGGTCAACGGTATAAATAGGGTATAAATTGTCGGTGCTTTTGTCTTGCTTGTTTGTTTTTGTTTTTGGGACATGGTTATGGCAAGCTAAATGCTCAAAATATAGAAAAACTAAGTTTATCACAGAAAAACCTAGTTTTTCTCAGAAAAACAAAGTTAATCACTTGATAAACTCAGTTTTTCTAGATAAACCTAGTTTTTCAACAGAAAAACAGAGTTTTTCATAGATAAACTCTGTTTTTCTAAGAAAAACTTGGTTTATCTGAGAAAAACTTAGTTTATCTGAGATAAACTAGGTTTTTCACTTGAAAAACTTAGTTTTTCTGATAAATTTAGTTTTTCAGATAAACTTAGTTTCTCTGATAAACTTAATTTCTCTAATAAACTAGGTTTTTCATTTGAAAAACTTAATTTATCTGATAAACTTAGTTTTTCTGATAAACTTAGTTTATCGGATAAACTAAGTTTCTCTGATTAAGTTTATCTCAGATGAGATAAACTAGGGTTTTCTCTTGAAAAACGTAGTTTCTCTGATAAACCTAGTTTTTCAGATAAACTTAGTTTATCTGATAAACTTAGTTTTTCAACATATATTGAGCATATGGCGTCAACAAACAGAAAATCCTAGTTGTTCTGAATTGAAGCTGATTGACAAGCGCTTATAAAGCTATGCGACCTTGTCCCGTATGACTAATAATCTAAGCACAAAGCCCCGACCTTAGGCGAGGGGTAGGGTGCGCAAAAGAGAAACTAGGGCACAAATATATACGCTCTGCTCAATAGAGGAAAAGAATGACCATGATTCTAGTTATTTGATGTGCCTTTATCCCGGGTTTATAGTCTTGTTGATTTATCTACAGCCCAGATCTTTAGTCGTGTGAGGCATTTTTTAGGTTTGAAGATCCTAAACAGAAACAGATATGTGTACATTTGTGGTCACTTTTTTATTCTTGAATTGTGTGCCCACCCTGGGTGAGTTTGTTTTGCAAGTTAGGTCTAATTCACAACTTAATATGTAATCTTACATATTTATTCAACTTTGTATTAGATTATCTCATTCCTTGATAGTTATAACTCGGGGCTTGGGACTCAATTTATTGATATTTATAGTAGACCACAAAATTCTATTTAAATATTATTAGGCACATTTGACGCAAATACTATTATACCTTACTTCAATGATTTATGTTGTGAAAATGCATTTTGTTAAATGCACCTACCATAATATTCAATTATTTAAGTCCCTCGGTAGAATAAATTGAACGCTTCGTTAAAACGAAAACTGAGATCACGAGTGGTGATTATAAGCCGTTGGTCCATTTGATAAAACTTCTAAAACGTCAATTTTGTCTCTTTTATGATCGAAACTATTAATACACGTCTAGTATATTTCATACATTAATTTATACCGAAAAGCAAAGCGTGGTTGCTCATGTTTTGTCACTTCGTGATCTTTTTCCAGTTGTGTAAAAACACAAATACTATTAGATATAAACTATGTTTTGTGACCGATCATAAGACCAACATTTCACAGCTGGGCTTAGTTGAAACATATTACGCGAGCTGCACTTTAATTGGTCAGTGCCCTTTTCCCTGGAAAGTGGACATATATGGTAGACTTACACTGGTTGACCTCACACCTGTTATCGTGCTAACAAATCGAGAAGTCAAATGGTTTTATGTCACGCGTATCATGGTCAGTGATATCCGTGTTCATTTTGTACATTTGGTCAAAAGCAAATAGCCCGCTGGCGACGTGAATCTTTGAAAAACCTAGTTTATCAGAAAAACTTAGTTTTTCTGATAAACTGAGTTTATCAGAAAACCTAGTTTATCAGAAAAACTAGGTTTTTCACTAGAAAAACATAGTTTCTCTGATAAACTTATTAATCTGATAAACTTATCTTAGAAAAACTTAGTTTATCCCAGAAAAACTTAGTTTATCCCAGAAAAACTTAGTTTATCTCAGAAAACTAGGTTTTTTACTTGAAAAACCAAGTGTTTTTGAAAAACTAGCACCTGAAAAACTAAGTTTTTCAGAAAAACTTGGTTTATCACTTGATAAACTGAGTTTATCCAGAAAAACTAAGTTTATCAAGTGATAAACTAAGTTTTTCTGAGAAAAACTAGGTTTTTCTGTGATAAACTTAGTTTTTCTATATTTTGAGCATTTAGCTTACCATACATGGTACACGTGCTCAATAGAAAATCACTCATTTGGATATAAATTTGACAAAAAAACGAAAGAGATTATTTTTAGTATCACAAATGATAGTATTTTACGTGGTACCATGATTGTTGCTGTTTGCTTTCATTGAAGTATTGATTGAACATCTAAAACTCTGTTGAAATTGTAAAAACAAACATTTAAGGTTTGCATAACAACTTATCTTTGTCAAATTTGTTTTATACTAAACACATACATCACAAAGTATGTGCTTGATAGTATCATACTGTTGAACCAACAGCGTTCATCATCATACTTTGTGTTTTATTACACCAATGTTGTTAACCTCAAGCAAATCTACTTAGAGTATCAAAGAGATCATAACCGGTATTAACACTGTTTATGTAAATAGTAATGATCTCTCTGCTACTCTATATATGTAAATTTAAGCATTGTATGTTAATGTTTAATGTTAGTTAGGCTTGGCGTCGTAAGATATCCGCTCGCTTGAGTGACATTCGCTAACCCGATCGAGACAACTTTGCTCCACTGGGAAGCCACATTCGCTTAACAAATATCAAGACATTCACTACACTTCAGATTCAGTGGAATCGAAGATCGCTCCAAAGTATTTTTTTTTTAGTTTGTTTATTGAATAACTACAGCACTGCAACATATTGAGACATTCGCTTTCGTTTTAGCGAATAGGTCAGAGAGAATATAAACAGCGAATATCACTTGGGCGAGCGAAACTCTTTGGGCGCAAAGCCTTACCCCTTTGAGTAAATCTCCATATATCGGGTGTACATCTTTTGGAGACAAGTCGAATACGTCATGTCTATTTGAGACAATGTTGTTCACATGTAAAATATAAAACATTCATTTGAGATTTCATTTGAGTTAAACGATTCAAAATGTTTTTTCAATCTTTTACCAATAATACATTTCTATCAGGAAGTCATATTAGACTCTAAAAACAGATGCATACGGGTACCCTATTTTGTTCCTCATCATATAGTCTCTATGTCCAAAGTTATGTAAGCATCAAATTAATATCCCTCTAGAATCCTTGTCTATCAAGATGTATTTCACATGATTAACTTAATAGATGTGTTAATTTGTTGAAAAATGTTCCTTACCGTTAATATTTAAGGGGTAATTATCTTTTTGCTAATTCTAGTTAAAACCCAAAATCATGACATAATCTGCTTCAATTAAATACATCAATTATGTCTTCAAATTCTGTCATCAAACTGAATAGAATATGTACTTTGTTATATTTCATCGTTACATGCTAACATGATCAGCCAGTTAATTGCTCCTTGTTGTATATCATCAACAGCAGAGATAGGAAAAGTAGAAGGCATTCTTCCTGATCACGTAATATCCAAAGGCAATTTGTGAAATGGCTTCATCGATTATGCTGAGCAATATATTAACACTTGTCGCAGAATATGATTTAAAGTAGGTTACATTATAAAACTGTGTACCTAATCTGACATTATACTCGGTTGTATAAAAGCAATTGTATTTTTCAGTCGATTTCTTTAAGTCAATTGAAAATATATATCTGAGGAATAAGCAACACAATTGAATACGCCAGTACAAGAAAACCCCTACTCCAAAAGCTCCATTCTGTAAAATATAAATGCATACAAATCTCTGAAAATGCTTTGAAAATCACAAAAATCATTTCCATGTCTATATCCTAATCAAAGTGTCACATTTGACCTTGTAGTTGACTTTTTTTGACACATTGTTAGATAATTTTAATATGATAGTATATAGTTGCAGGGGGAGCTCATAGAGTTGGGGTTTTCTTGTACTGGCTATTTAAATATAGCAACTATATACTATAACATATAGATATGGAAATGCTTTTTAGTGATGTGAAAGCATTTTCAGTGATTCGTATGCATTTATATTTTGCAAGTATAATTTAAATAAGGGAGCTATTAGAGTTGGGTTTTTCTTGTACTGGCGTATTCAATTATAGGCATAACAAAATAGTCCTTGTGGGTGATTTCAAAAGTAACATTTGTGACCGAAAAATTGTAGACTTTTGCTTTTAAATGGCTACAGGACCTAGCATAAACATTATAACCACTAGTTTGTTCCGGCGGTATTTGTCATGTCATAGAACGCCAGGGACAATTCCAAGTTCAACACAACCCTATTGTTGAAAATTAAAGGGCGTTGAAGGAACATTTTGTGCTTTGCTTCCAAGCATTCTCTTGGCGCAGTCAAGTGTGACCAATACATTCGATCGCCTGGTTATCACTCTACTACAGATAAACATTCCGTATGACCACTCAATTTGAGTAGAGAAGTGACCTTAACCAAGGCGGGGTCAAATCAAATTTGACCTAAAAATTACGTTTTTGACCCTTTTGTGATGTTGCCTCTTACCGGAACATGAGAAAAATTATAACATTCAGAGTTCTATATATTTCACACCCAACAAGAATACCTATCAAATCTGACCAAAAGCAACATAAATTTCCAGATATTTTTTTATCATAAATTGACCTTTACATAAAAAATTGGTAAACATAATTTTATTCCAACTTTATGAGCAACCGTGTATTTACAAATATTTCATAAAAGTGGTAGGCAGTTCTATCGCCAGGAGTTGTTTGGTAATGTTTGGTAACGTTTGTAACATTTTGGTGTAACTTTTTAGTAACGTTTGTGACTTTCTGAATTAAAACATGTGCTCATCCATGCACGGATAGAAAAAAAACTTTACCATTTCTGTTTGGGAAATGCTACCCATGTACCAAGTAACAAACGTATGACTGAAAAACCTGATGTGGTCGAATAAAATAACTGATTTTTTGCTTGATGTCCAAAAAGTTTCATTTTCTGTGGAATGAGCCATGTGTATTTATGAAAATAGTAAGCTTCAACACAACCCTATTGTTGAAAATTAAAGGGCGTTGAAGGAAAATTTTGTGCTTTGCTTCCAAGCATTCTCTTGGCGCAGTCAAGCGTGACCAATACATTCAATCGGCTGTTATCACTCTACTACAGATAAACATTCCGTATGACCACTCACTGTGAAAATAAAACATCTAAGGCAAAAACAAAAAACAAGTTTGTTTCCCGTGCGCCGCGCGCATTTCGTTTTGGCGTCATTATTTGCGCATTTCACTTTTTTATTTGATATTTTAGAAAACGAAAATCAAAAAAGCCAATTTTATAAAAAGAACGGGGAAAATTGCAAATTTTTTACTAAAGAAGTGCTTTCTTTTCAACAAAAACTTGAAACCGGACAGGTTTCTTACTGAAATTTGCCTTAGCACCTCTTGAACAATAGAAAAAAAAAATAAAATAAAAAACCGCATTTCGCATTTAGGTTTTTTGACCACCGACAGGAAACAAACTTGTTTTTTTTTATGCCTAATCGTATGTTATATGTTTAATCAATCAGAGAATACACAGTAGTTTAAGCTTAAGACAAGGTAGCTTTTCTGTGTATTCTTTGTCTCTCAAAAGTGATATTTTTGCGCAAAGAAAATTTGGAGGAAAACATGATGAGGTTTTGATTATAATTGCATGTTCAATTTACGGCAGCTAGCATAGCAGGCTTAGCTAAACGTAGCATTGAATTAAGAGTTGAATGATATATGATTAAAATTAGTTTTCAGTTTTCCTAATCACAAGAAAGTCGCTTTTTAACTTTAAAACAGACGTCACATCATCTAATTTGTCATTGGAGTGTATTGCCATCGTATCACACTATGAAATATCAAACACACAAATACACGCCCCCTGATTGGCACACTCAAAATTTGAAGACTGCTAGCATTTCCCAGAGGAAACAGGTTAAAAACCCAATTACTTGTTCATAAGCTATGCTAAGTATAAAAAGATCAAAACAAAATCTTATACATGTTATAATGGACAACAACAACCGTTTAACTAGTGCAATATGTTAAGTGAAAGCAAAATCGGGATATATCAATTGATTATTTATGTATAAAAACGAATAAACTACATAAGAACAATACGATTTAAATGCAATAAAAAAAATAATAAGCAGACAAAATTAATACAATTTCCTGTTTCCTTCTTATCATGTATTTATTTATTGTTTTTTTTTTCATAGTCCTAAAGTAGACAAAATAAAATTTAATTTCCTGTCGTTTGTGACAACTAGAGCAAAATTCAACACAAAACAAGAAATATAACAAAATATCAAGCTATGGTTCACAATGTTGAATTCAAAGACATAACAAATAGCATATTCGATTTAAACAACTACCTCTAGGGATGTTTCTTAAGTATAGAGATAAATAGAAAAAAACCCATAAACATAGAATAAATAAGAATAGGTAATAGAAGATACTAGCGCTAGTTTTGACTGCACATTATATTACGAATATGTGCCGTGATTAGACTTCTTCGTAATAATAATTTCCTAAAAACATATATTCTTTTAAAGATACATAATCTGATTTGTTAAAACCTACTTTTCACTTCTATATAAAACACCAAAGTGGTACAAGTTTCAAATTTCAGTTGAGTTATTCTCACCATTTGTATTTTATGGACAAAGGATTATTTCACAGTTGTCTATACTCCACTGTGTACTAAGGTAGTTTGAAAATTAATGGTTACCATAATTAACGAAATTTTCACTTATATCACCAAAACAGAATCTATTTCAGCTGTAAAATTTTATATGAGAAATATTTTGGTACAAAAAAATCCTAAAAAGTCCGAAAAGTAGTTAAGACAATCAGACAGGGCTCCTTTAAAGATGAAAATTACAATGCTTGATTAATGATAAGCGTACGTTTTTCACATGTATTGTTCATGACTATAATAGTTCCGTTTAGTTAATCAAAATGATAGAGGTATTAAGTAGCTCTATTTTTAAGTTGACGGATATCAAAGTAATTATTGTTGTTATGTCACGAAACATGACCGTCATTTAATAATAGATTCAAGTCGTCTTTACAGTATTGTTTTTCTATGTTTTATCATTATAAGACTTCACTTCGAGTCCGATCCTACTTACAATGTTAACAGTCTAACGGATGATAAATAAACTTCTCTGTGTTATATCGCAATGATAAGGTAATGAAAGTGGAGTGGTGTATGACATTTGAAATATATGTATAATTTATTGCATACGTATAGATCAGGTGAAGCCTCGGGGTATATTCAACCTGCAATGAGCAATGAGATAAATATTTCAACGGACAGCACTTATATTAACTTAAGACACACTTATGAAATAATCAATTTCAACTGTTTCCCTAGCAGCAACTTTCCTGCTAGAAATTATCAATGGTTAAAATATTTTGCGAATTGATTTTGTGTATATGATGGCGATGAGCAAAGTGTTTGAAGACTAAATCGAAGTATTTTAAGACTTCTACTCCATTTTATTGGTTAAGAAAGTAATAAAGTATTGAATACTGCAAAGTACATACAATAACAGCTTGGACTTTTAAAGTAGATAAGGTTGGCCAGTGCCGATGAGTTATTAGAGCTGGCAAAGTTATCTTTGGCTTATCACTCATACGTTAACATTTTTATACACGATTTTTTTATGGATTGTCCACTGTAATTATATTGCTATTTGAAAGATATCAGAGCCTCCATTCAAAAATGTGATTACTTTATTATTCAGTAATTTGTATGTATTTTATTATTTTCTTTATCTAAGCTACTATATTTGACATTTTCTACCTTAAAAACATTTATATCTAAAACCAGTGTAAAACTTTCCATGGGCTATTTGTAAAACAAAATAAAGTACTAAATTTGTTATTGTTTATAACAAATAGATTTTTTTGAATATATAAAAGCAAAACAGCAAACTTAATAGAGTAATCCAATCAAAAAGAGTTAATAATATCCCTGCTTAAAACATTATCTATTAAAAAAAAACTATACTAAATCTGCTTTGAACCATAGGCAGTTTAAAATTTGGAACTGATTGAACAACCAAAACATCTATGATATCTATATTGCATACCATAGCGCAAAAAACGAAAAATATTATCGGATATTGGGTATAAAATATGACAGAATTATTAAATTAGATTATTATTAAAATATTTCTTAATAATGATAGCACAAACAAAAATACAAATTTTACTGTAGTAATGCATAACCATCCAAACATTCAATCACGTTACATCGACAATGTCATTCCATCACTTTACAAGTTCCTGAATAAACACAAATCAAGTCCATGATTGGCACAAGTAATACTCAATGCCTTTAGTATTTACAAGACAAAGCAGGTTAAACCAACACACTATTGAATGTAGAATTCATACAGCGTTTTTACATCACTACAAATAATACCAACTGATACAGCTGACGTGATGAAGTTTAGAATGTAAACTTTAATAGCAACTTTAATTATTTTGATAATATTTACTTTAACGATTTCTGAACATGATCAACACTTCAGTAACATAACTGTTGTCATAGTCTGTTTGTCTGCTTATGTTTGAATACCAATGCAGCCTTGATATTTTTCATTTAATATCTATTAAAATATTCTATGTACTCTTCCGATTTCTTAAATTGGAATTTAAAGGTTAAAGGTGCGAAGAAAAAGATTATATAGATAACAAAATAAATGTATCAAATAAACAACTTGTAAGTTTTCAATTTAAACATCGGCATATATTTGAATTAAAAGGAAAAAAAGAGTTGGCAAAGTAAAAAATATATTTTTTGAGGTGTATGACTAATTCTTAAGTACAATTCTTACACACCATAATTGGCCTTAAAAATCTTTGTTAATAGTGTATTTTGACAAATGTAATTAAAAAGTGATATTACCTTTGATGTTGTGATGTTGATTTTGCTGGGAGTACCTTAATGTATGAATTTGATATAGAGCACTCTCGTATCTGTGGCATCAATGGCACTATATGACTGCATTAGGTGCATTTTCATTGATGTTTGAAATTAATTAAACCTGTCCAAAAAAGTTTGGAAACTTTTTTTAGCCGCCTTTATTTCATTTATTTTAATCTTGTTTATCTATTTGATACAATATTTAGCTAATAATCTCCTCTTTAAAATGACACCAAGTTTGTAACAATAGCTTGCTTAATGGCTGAGTAATTCTACTTTATTAGCAGGTAGGTCAGAGTCAGCGTTTGACAAAATTTAGCAGTATCTGTGTCATCTTGTTGATTATGATGCTATAGGATAAATCAGTAATGAATGAATTAACTTGGTAATACTGAATAACAGTTTGTTTTTGAATAACAAAAGGTGAGGATAAGATTAAAAGTTTTAAAGTTTATTTAATTAATTCATCTTGTCTGGTACTTCCACTAAAGTGATCATTTGGTGTAAAATCCAGGATTTATCATGGACAGATTACTAAATCTTACTAAAACTCATGCATAGACCAACTTAAAGTTGGTTCACAAAAGCAAGTTGTAGCAACATTTGATGTTAGTGAAACGTGGTATCAAAACTTGAAACATTTACGTGAAACGGGATGCCAAAGACACGTGCATACTGAGATTTTAGTCGCAATTAATTAAGGTAAGTGAACTTTGTTTTGTTAGTAAAAACAAACAACTTATTCATTCATCCTTTCACTGATTTATCCTATAGCATCATAATCAGTAGGATTGACACAGATACTGCTCAATTTTGTCACACGCTGTCTATGACCCACCTGCTAAGAAAGCAGAATTACTCAGCCATAAAGCAAGCTCTTGTTATAAATTTGGTATCATTGTAAAGAAGAGATTGTTAGCTAATCAAAAATGTTATCAAATAGATGAACAAGATTCAAACAAATGAGTTATAGGCGGCTAAAAAAAGTTTCCAAACTTTTTTAACAGGTTTACTTGTCTGATTTGATGTTTTTAATTTGACGTAACTCCTTTTGGCTCTTAACGTGTTTATATTAAGTTCTTTTGCATATATTTTCCTTTTAATTAAATATATGATGCCCTTATCCATTTATGGCTATAAATATCAAAATAATATGCTTTGGTGTGTTTAGCTTGCTATACTTGTTGTCTATCAGATATTCAAAAGTACAATTATCAAAACTAAGTAGAAAATAGATGGCTTGAGCAATACGAGTCATCTCATTTGCGTAATAATGGCGGTCATATTGGAATTGGTGGTCATCTTTGATTTTTTTTGGGGGGAAAGTCGGTTATCCCGGGGTAGTTTCTCAAAACGAAAGCACCTATGAGGTTAAAACTCGGCATGGAAATAGGCTAAGTAGTTCAACAAAAGATAACATAGCCTTTTTTTTCAATTTTGTTCTTCATCTTAACAATTTGACCATTTTCCAAAATGTGCAAAATGTTGTCACAAAACACACTTTTTTATTATAAAAAATTTGACACAAAATTAAAAAGGGCTATGTTATCTGTTAGTATATATGCTTATGTACATTCTTGGCCAAAAAGCAACATAATTTACTTTTTCATGTGGACAAAATTAATCCAGGTACAAATTGAGGATTTTGAAACGTTAGACAAAAAGAAAGGTAAACTCAATTATCTCTTAATTCTTGCAATTTCTGTATGCATTTAACTTTTCAAAAATATTAATACATCGTCTGTTTTCTATAGCATTCTTTTCTAAAGCGTAATATTGTCCCTAGATATTGATGTCAATAAAAAGAGGGGTTTCATACCTCATTGCATGGGGTCTAGGGACGCTATAAAACAAAAAGGTTTGCATCACCCCACCCACCCCCCTAGATACAGGAAAGAACAAAAAAAAAAACCCATATAAAGCATCAAGAACAACAATTACGTATAGTAATTTGTACTAAGCACATGACCCCACTTATCTTGATTGGTCGGTAAAATGTTGACATTATAGTAGGAAAAAAACCTTAATTCATGATTAAATATGCAAGTGCTGGAGTCGCGTTTGAATCTTTACAAAGTGAAATAACACATTGGTACGACGGTATTCTTAAAACGGTGTTCTGATCAAATACCTTAATTCGTGCATCCTTGTTTTTTTTTCATATATCATTATTTTTTTATATATTTATTGCTTTTTGTACTACAACTGTCCCATTCACCATAGGTCAACCCTCCCTCATTGTTTATCTCCAATACAATCAGGTATATAAATAAAACATAGAATATGAACGATTATTCGTTTGGAACTATGGGATTCCAATTATTTGTGTATGCATAAATGGCTATATTTTGAAATAATTCGGGAAGAATACTTCCATTCAAGCAATCCCAAAGCGCTTTTCACATACTTCGGACATCTTCAGATTTGTTCTGTTTATGCCGCGTTTAAATATCTGGAATAAGATATAAGATAAATTACAAAACATAAAAAGTCAAAGAAACTAGAATATCTGAAAAAAATGAAAGTTTTAGAAATGTTTTAGCGTAATTCATTCGACCCCGGTATCCACCAGCTACGATTGGATTGTACCATATAATATCTCAATTGATATTCTTTTTTTAATGAAAAAATGCCTCTTAGAGCTTGTTGCAAAGGAGGTTGAGTAAGATATCCGGAAAAATATTGATTTAGGAAAAAAAACTTAGGAAAGATTGTATTATTTCAGTAAAGTATAAATTTGTTTTTTAAAACATGATGGCTAAAAGAATAATCTATACAAGTAAATAAACTCAATCAGATAGATGACGACCAAGCTGTCAAACAAAAAATGTGACTTATATTTTATATTTGAAACAAGGTCTGCATATTTACTCTTTCTCTAGCTATGCAAGAAGGAACTTTCAAAATGTGCTACGTTTTCGGTGAATATTGATATTATTGTATTCAAGTCACGTATTTACACGTTCTTGATTTTTTCTTTGCACCATTTAATTGCCTATGCTGAATGTCTTATATTGGCAAACGTGAGATGTCAAAATTGGGTTTTATATTGCCTTGGGATAAACGCATTCTACATTTCATCACATGAAAACTTGCTGTTTAAAATAAACTAAAAAACGCCGCCTACACAAATAATACATTTTGAATAAAACAAGAAGAAAATGTATTGATTTTGAATGATGATAACGTTACAAATTCGGGCAAAGGACCGTTTGCTTTTTCTCAAACATGCAATGGTGAGGTTATTAAGTACGACGTTCAAATCGACGGCTCTACATTTAAGTCTTTTTTTTTCATAAAAAATGCAATAATTTGTAGTGACATTTACTGAAAATTGCAGAATCTTAAGTATTGCAGAAAAGCTTTGCAGTGCTATCATTATATCATGTATAAATATATTTTGGATTCATCCAATTCAGATAAAGAAAGAGCTATTTATATATTTGCATTACCTAAAATATACATTCAGCGGAAGTAGTCAATAAATCTAAAGTACAATATTATCATAGCCAATAAGACAACGGGATCCAGGAACATTAAGAATCACGCTGGGTTGAATCTATGACTGCTTATTTTGTTCAGTTGAATTAATTATTCTCACTATTTAAATATAAGTATCAAGTTAGCCCTGGTACAAACAAACGCTTTGATTTAATTCTAAAAAATATATTTTTGGTGAAAGGTAAAAATACACAAAATATAAATATCATAGAGTAGAGTTCTCCTTGACAAAAAGTATGTGCTGCTAAAAACAGTTATTACTAAATAATCATATTTGACACACATATCCATGACATACAGAACGCACTTTTGATGCTACAAACACAGAAAAAAGAACACAAGATATGCATCCATAACATGATGGTGATAAGGTTACGTCGAAGGGGTTAGATATTTTAAAATTTAAGCCGCACCGGTAACGTGATGAATACTTGCTTAAAGGGGCAATTCATGATCCACTTTTCACCCTCAAGGCACCTCTATCAAAACTGAGTTTTTTAGCTTATATGGATCCCCAACTGGTATATGTTACGATGCCCAAACCATTCTTTCATATGTTCTTGGACTTTTTAGAAAAGTGAGAAAATGTGTCATTTTTTAATTATTGTCGGGTCCGACAATAATTACAATACAGTAGCCTATGGGGATTTTCAAAATACTGAAAACGAATCGTCGGAATCAAGTGAAATTTTCAGTATATATTTATAGTGCACTCTTCTTTTTATTTAGCTACAAAATAGGTGAGGTTTTTGTCACATCAAAATCATGAATTGCACCTTTAATGTCATGTATGAAAATACGTTTCTGTTTCACCTACTAGTATCACAGATAAAGACAATATCGACAATATAAGTCACTTATCAGTCAATATGTGCGAATTAAAAAGTATATGTATAGTACATATAAGATTCAAGTTGATTTAGAAATAAGTCAATAATTCAGCCGTAAATCCCAAGCACTCGGGATAACATAACGTGAACATTTTAAACAAAATAGAGAGCATAAATGTATTAAATTTACATACTTGCGTGTGTTTTTCTTCACTTTGCTTATTATGTTTATTATTTCTGTATAGAACAGCAACAAACAAAATCTAATAAACAGGCAAAATATATTCTATAGACAACAAACAACAGCTAAAGATGTGTTCTTTTTAGTTCAAGTTGATTAACAAATCTAGACAACTAGACTTGACTTTCTCGGAGCAAAACAACGTTAAATCATTTTATTGGGATTTTAAAGTAGGAGGTGGTGAAACATTATACACAGAATGATAAGTGATCTTGAAAATGTTTTTAAGATTTTTTTCTTCTTTACTTGAAGAAATAATAATGATTTTCTAAAAAAACAAACACACTAAGCATGTGTCAACCGTGGCAATTAATTGACATTTAATAAAAAGTATTCTAGATGCAGGGATGTTTTAAGCTTATATCAGGTGTGATGTTTTGAGAAAGATTATTTGGTATTTAAAGAGACAAATACATGAACAGGATCTTTATCTGTCCGACAGACAGCTGCCTAATTTGTTCTGTTTCGCAGCGCTCAAATTTAAAGATATATTAAAGTGGTGCTAATAACATTTAACATGTTTAAATGAAATATCATTGAAAGATAAACATAACTTATGTAATAATATGGAATGTTAAATGTCGTCTAAGTTGAACAATAGGCTGACAACCTGCAAACCTTTCGTTTTGTTTGCTTTATCCGTTCCGTGAGTCTCATGAACAATATAAGTTATTCAAAACAAGTGAATCAAATATCAATATTGTTTACGCTATGAAACACAACTTCCGCTTAAATTGAGGACTAATGATCAATCGCATAGCAGGCCGAAGGTAAGACATGTTAACTCGTTAGCAAACTTCCTAGTGATTAAGTTAAGTCGTATTTTTTTATAGTTAAATTGAAATACAGAATTTCAAGTGCAACGTTGCAACATGTTTTTATAAGCGAAGAACATTTTAAATATCTCACGTTTTGACTGATTGTCACGAATACATACGGTAAATGAAACAAAATTGACGTATTATGAATTGTTAAAGAAAGCTCCAGCTGTTCTTTTTTTTTTCTGAATTTAGTATGAAAATGTTAACATGCTTTTCCAAGTGAAATATCACAGTATGCATTGTGGTCAATAAACAAAAATGTTTTAATTATATTTGTTACTTTAATTATCTTTGTATCAAAGTACAGGCAGCTAGAATGGATCATTATACGATCTGGACCAAATCAGTTGATATTTGATGTACGAAATTGGATCATACTCCTTAAATTCATTTAATTTCCAAACGTATAATTACAATTATAAGATTTAAGGCACGATTCTGATTTATCTTACTTTTTGAAAATTCTGTATGAATAGTCAGCAAACTGAATTAGTTTGTGCATTAGAATGAAAATTAATCTGTTTGGGTAATTTAGTTCGTGTTAAAGTATTAAAACGCGCGTAAAACATGTAAGTGTAAAAAATATATTAAGTGATGTTGCCTTAGTATATTCACTTACAAACTAAACAGAGACATAGAACTTTTTTGTTTTAGTGCCCCTATCAGGGCTTTATTTCTAGAACTCATGCATGCAACATAAATGAATAATATGACTTAAAATTATACAAATATATTATAACAAAATATTAACAATAATATTAACAATAAAATATATTAACATTGGGTACCATTCACTTAAACCAGTACTTTAGAATCAGCAACATATAAATTCTATAGCAAGAAGACATATTTAAATCAAATTAAGGATGGGACTCCATTTGATAAAATGCAGCCCCTCCTTACCTCTATTTTTTGCACAAACATATTCCAATTTTTCCACATCTGCAAACAGATTTTTAACAGCATTGAAAGAAAGTCTGGATTCATTAACTTTACCACAATAAGAATGATTTGATTAATTAACAAAAAAATTTCCGAATCAGTGTTAATAAGACCATAAATTTTAATAAATGGTGTCAGGTCTATCATAAAGTCAAAGTAATCCTGGATATTTTGCCATAGAACTGGCAAAGAGCACTTTAAGAGATAAACTAGATTTTTACTCTACAGTTTGAAGCGATATTTGTACCACGTCGTTCCTTGATTAATAGTATTATTGAATCGGAGATAAATTTATTTTTATTTTGATTAAAATTAATTGAGCAATTTTAAGGCATTTGTGGCCTTTCTACTTTTTTATTTTAATAAATAAGCCACCGTTTGAATGCTGCACCGATACTATTATGCCGCTCGTATTTCTTCTAATCAAATAAAAAACGGCACGACTAAATAAAGGAGAAATGAATACCCTATCCAGAGAAACCTCATCCAAAATGAACACTTATCAAAATACCCAAAAGACACACGCAGTTAGGGATCACAAGGTTAATTGTGTGGAATTGTAGAACACCAAGACAGCTAAAAGGCAAACTGAGTCAAAGCACATCAGAATGAGTTCACTTCAAAGTAACACTCAAAAAGAGGTTCATGTTCTTTGTGGATGCCTTAAATGCAATAAATCAATTACGTTATACAACCTTAAAGTGCGACCGCGCTTGACTATATTTGTAAAACAAACAACCATACTATATAGGTGAAAAATTCGAGCTTCATCTATTTTCTTACTTCAATGGTTTAACAAGAAAAAGCACTCTCCTATTTTTATTAAGTTCATCATATTGGTAAAGCTACTATTTTGGATTAAATAGAAACCTCTTCTGATAATAATGATAATGGGCAAGTAAAGGTATGTAACAAAATGGCAAAGATCTGGAAGTCATCCATAGCTAGACAGCTTAAGAAATGCCTATTCATGTCACAGAATAGTCTGTACTGCTCTAGCGGTGTGAAAGCTGGACTCTGACCTCCAAGCTTGAAAAAGCAACTATATAGATGAGTGTTATACTAGAATGCTAAGGGTAGCATTTAACATTGGCTGGAAGCAACACATCACCAACAGTGAATTCTACGGGGAGCTACCAAAAGTCTCAGACAAATTTCAGGGAACACTGAAATAATGTTGAAAGGACACAACTCGAGAGGTAATGGAATTGTATCTCAACTTCTGCATTGGGTACCAACGCACGGTTAATAGAAAGCTGGCAGACCTCCTAAGACCTACATTAATACTTAAGTTGTCAAGGTCCTCCACATGCCCGTTAGTGGTTAAGGGGGAAGGTGGTCCATATGGACCCAACCCCGAAAGAGCGCTTTTGCGAAAGAATTTTACTTTGAAACTCTGGTCACAGGTAAAGTACCTCAAAAAAACTATAACAAAGAAAACATTTTGAAAATCAAACAAACCGTTTTAAAATGGCGGCCAAATCAAATTTTGCCGTGTCGCCTCAAAATTTTCCCGCCAAAAAATTGAAAACTCCCCAATAGATTTTTTCAATAAAATTTGGCTCATATTTGCAGTATGTAAGTACAAATACACTCCTGAAATAAAATTTGAAAAAAAGTTGATCGGTTGAAATATGAAGAGCGCCCTCGAAAATGCTTATTTATGCTAATTAGCATTGGAAGGGTTGGGTCGATTTGAATTTTTTTGCCATCGAGTGAAGGGTATGGTAAAGTTAGACAAATACATGGAGGGGCGATGAAAAATTACTTCGCGTTTTTGCGCTAACGCGCAAAAACCAAATGTTGGGTCCATATGGAGCCCCCCCCCTTGACCACTTAAGTGTTAAAATCTTGAGGGAATATACTGGCCTTGAATCAGAGGACATCAAGCAAGCAATGAAAGAGATGAAAATCTGGATGACCATCTCGATTCGGGGACACCATTCGACACAGGCAGGTATTCAGGCAGGCAAACATGACATTCCACCGTCTTCCTCGTGAAGAGGGACAGTAACGTTAAATATCCATAGTTGATACTCAATTTGTGACCGTTGTAATTGATTCTTTAAGTATAAAACAAGAGAAATAGTCTAAATATTTCACCGTATCCGAATTATTAGAACAATGTTGATGCTACATCCATGATGATCATGGCAACAGAAAAAGCAAACGCAATACAATAATATTTAATATTGTATTATATTATATTAATAATACAAAATAGTCAAAAAATTATGTATTGTAGGATCGTTTCTAACGACAACAAAAAAGAAAGACACAACAAGAACTTACTCACTCGTATTCCAGAAGCAAACAGATGATAAGTATAAGTACTGCAAAAACAAATCAAGTAGTTTGTATTTTTGTTCTGGCGTACATATACCTTTAAGGTTGAATTTGAGGGTTCTTTGCTGATACTGTACAGTTTCATTTTGACTGAAATAGCTTGCTCAAATACCGAAATATAAAAGTCACTTTACATCGGATATTATGATTGCAATGTTACTTTAACAGGCTTTACTTTGAAATTGAGCATAGTTGAAATCAATTACGAACAGATCGCATGCAAGATTTGTGGATTTAACTGCTTCTAGTCTCTCTGACCTTCGTTTTCAGCTAAAGAAACAAGGATAACTCATGCAAAATCAAGAATTGAAAAACGTGGAAAAGATCTTTTTTTTTC
>JXSR01S067335.1:46727-59150 GCA_000969725.1 Ophiothrix spiculata | reverse complement strand
CAGTCATAAACTTTCTGTGGCAAAAACTCGCACAAAGAGGTACTCTGACAGTGCAATACCCTTCATGGTTAAGATCTGGAATAATCAATAATTATCCTTTCTAGCTCAGTTTATGTATTTATATTTTGATGACCCTCTAGAATGCTCTCGGGTCTTTTAGTGTATATTGTGTGCTGGCATACTTGTTTTAATCATATTTTATGTAATCACATTTACATGTTTTATATGTATTTTAAAATTGTAAATATTGTTTTAATTCAGCATTTTGCTGCGATTACAATATTCTTGGGTATTTTTTCTGCCGCGTTTGTAGTTGCGGAATCATCAGCTTATGAAAATTACTTGACTCTTTCAACTAAAGCAAATGAAATAAGAAAATGGAACAATAGAGTTATGTTTTAACTACAAAATTAAAAAAATTAATCCATAATTCCAGAATCGAACAAGATATTTTCAAGTATAAGATTTTAGGTTCTAAAATGAAGCTTAGTTGCGAAACTACTTATACGTTTACTTTCACCAATAAACCAATAGGCATTTATCAAGAACATAAATGATATCTAAACCCGCATTACAATTTGTTTGTATATACCCGTAGAGCAGTAATAACATTAAAACCAATGCCTTATTATTACCTACATTGATACCTAGGGTTAAATTTTTAATTTTCCGTTTTTTCTCAAAATGTGTAAAATTAATAAAAGCATATCAACTCTTCATATAGTGCTATTGAATCAAATTATAGCTAATGAATATCATTCAGCACTACTACTGGGTGTCCCAATAAAAATGCAACGAACTTTGAACTTTTCTTTGGAGAAAACAGAGCACACTTTTGAGCAAACGTTATAATAATATAATAGACTAGACCATTGGCTTTTACGAGATCTTCGTTTTGTTTAATTTGGATCTCTGAATCCAGGGCTGTTGCACATTTTGTAAAGACCCGAAAAACTTTGATGATCTGATTTGTAAATCTGTAATGATTAACCATTGACGACGTAATGGAGCACACGTTGAATGGAAATTGCTAAAACATCACATGATCAGGAGAAGCATCCCTTGAACTCATTTCATGAATTTAAATGAGGATCTACTAATATTAAGTAGGTTGTTGCGTCTGGTTGAGTCAACCTGTTGCGTCCCCTTGACGGTCCAGATGAATCACTAACTTACTTGAGTTCTTAAACTTCTTTGTCTTCAGGTTTTGCTTGGTTTCTGTTAAAGACTTGTGAATAACAGTATTATTGGTTGATATCTTTCATTATAATACTTTTTTAAAGAAATATGAGCGAATCATGATGATCCGTACGTTACTTTGACAATTTTGACCTGTTTCAGTTAAAGATGAACTTAAAATATCACTTTATGTTAGGTACAGGTTAGGTAAGATTTGTTTGGATAAATTGTGCTCTAATTCGTTCTGCATTTCTTTAGTCTCACAAATCAGACCAAAGTAGATTTAAAGGGCTTTCTTTAATTCTTCATATCTTTAGACTGGAGTGGTAAAATTGAACAGGGCAAAAAGCATGTTGTAAAGTAATTACGCCACTTTCAAAAAACATAAATTAATATTATTTGAACTTTTGGCAACTGTTCTTAATATTTTTTAGTTGCTCATTGCATTAATATTGGGGCCAAGCTGTAATAGGTTATTATATGACAAAATTTTCATTTTAATTAAGTGTCTCAAAAATAGGTAAAAGATAGGTTTGCAGGCTTCGTTTCTTTAAATGGATGTGCCTTTCTAATTGATGAACAAAAAGTAATAGTCTTCCTCAATACAGCGTGAATCAAAATTGAAGTTGACGTGGATTCAAAACTGTGTAACAAAAGAATTACTGATATTTAAAACAATTGTTACGCACCTTGAAAATGTGCAGACTCTTCTGCTTATTTTGAAAAAAAGAATGAAGGAAATCGGTAATTCCTAGGAGAAGTTATGCCTGTTTTAGTAAAAAAACGCATTTTAAAAGCTGTACACGGAATTAATGAGCAAAAAAATGCAAAGTAAGTACTTCAGCTGTGCAGTCACCTGTTACTTATACCCGGTCTTCTTTCGGCAAAGATTGATGCAGTTTGGAGGTCTGTCATTTCTGTTCACAATCCAAGTCTCAGATCCTCATGGTCCTCTTTTGCACTTAACAATTCTGGCTGACAATTTCCTTTAGCTTTGCTCCGCAAAACGTCTTAAGGTCTGTGTGTCTTCAATTACGTTTCAACTACGAACTGCCTTGTTAGAAGATGTCATATGATGTACAACTTCCAGTACCAACGACCAGCTTTACACAATCAGTGTCAGCCAGGTTCTAAACTGGTTTCATGCATACAATTGGTTGATATTTGAATTTGAAATTCCTGCATCAAAATCCTAGTCGTAAATGGTTCTGTTTAAGTTTTCCTCTCATTTAAAGATCAGCATATCATGGGCAGGTTTTCCTATGAATGGCCAATCTCCTTGATTCAATGTTTAAATATCAGTCAAAGGAAGGGTAGGTATTCATAAACATGTAATAATTTACTCTGCTCAATCAAGGGTTTACTTTGCATTTTTAATTGGTTTGCTTATTCATTCCGTGGACAGCTTGAAAAATGCGCTTTTTTTTACTAAACCAACCATAACTTCTATTAGAAATTACCAATTTCCTTCATTCTTTTTTTTTAATAAGTAGAAGAGTCTGCACATTTCCAAGGTGCTTACCAATTGTTTCGAATATCAGTAGTTCTTTTGTTATACAGTTTTGAATCTCGGTCAACTTCATTTTGACTCACGCCGTATGTGCGAAAAAATTGCTATGTGCCCCTGCATTACGGATCTCAGGATAGAAGTATTTATATATTAATTGCACGCCTTCAATGAAGTTTTCCTAGAAATTTCTATTCTTAACATAATATGTTATTATAACTATTATGGGTAAGTAAAGTTATGTTGAAGAACGTAAATGTCATATACACTAGCTCCTTAAAAATATCGTATATTGAAAGTATTTGCTTTTCTCAGAAGGAAAATGAGTTCTTTTATTTTGTACCAAGTTAGATGTAGGCCTTCATTTCTATTTACACTTTTTGTAGGAGTCCATATTACTATACGACTTCTCAAAACCTACCCGCAGCTATATGTTTGATTTGAATAAATAAAATAAAGTCAGTTCTTCAAAGTCACTTTATTATTCTCTATGTAATTACTGAGGCAGAACGTAATTACTTTCTTGATGTTATCTCCGAAACATTTAGATCGCATTAACGTACTTAACCACTTAACCATAGGGACATAGGGCATGCTTAGGTCATGTTCTTTGCAGATTTTGAACGTATATTAAAATGTAATTTGTACTTCGAAATTAAAGATGATCTTGTTAGTATACGATATGAAACTGTGCGATAGTATGCACATGTTGGCCACAGACAGAGTAGTTTTAATATAAGCATGCTAACTATTTGTTGAAGTTTGAATAAATACATTTCTTACATAGGTATGTTTTTCTTTGTTGTTAACATAATGCTGCGGTATTTAAACATATGAGCATCTATACAGCAGCCATTCCATTGTGACTCGCGTGACATTTCTACAAAAATCCACCTTTGAATGCGCAACTACTTTAACATTAGCTTTCCTCTACTTTACTTTTACACATGTTTGAATTGGGGCAATGCGTATGCATAGTTCGTGATGCAAATGCTGACCGCAAACCGAGTAGTTTTTAAGATATCACAATTTATTCGCCGTGACTCGCGTGACAGGCTTCAAAAGAAAATTTTGGACGTCACTTATTCAAACGCTTCTCTATAGAATTCTACTTGTGAGGAACAAAAACATTTTTTCTGCATTAGATTTCTAACACTCTAGCCCACTCTATGCAGCAGTTAATCTTTGCTCAAGTGATCTGTGTAGTGTGCAGTGCCTTGTTTAAAATGTGATTAGTGTGACACAACTGCGTGCCTCGCGTGACGTAGTAGCTTTGTGCAAAGTTTAATGCAGCGCATTTTCCATACGAAATAAAAAAACATGGAAACCATCCTAGATTATCTTAATTTCAACCTTTATTGACCATTTTCAACCAAAAAACATAACATTTATTATAAATAAGGTCATGTAAAGGAGATTCTAAATGTGGGTCTTTAATTTAGTGAAAAAACACACGTTTTTTTGGCAAAAAGTTCACGTTTAACATATGTCAATCTTATTGTGTGATGGCTCAAATTAAAGAGCACACTAACCTCTTTCATCTTACACCAAATTTGTTACTATAGCACCTGTAATTTGTGTCTGCATTTTTCATGCTTTAGAAAGTGAGACAGTTACATGGAATGGCTGATAGAATGGTCACTTTCATACTTGTAACCATTTTTGGGTCAAATTTGACAAGTACCTAATAGGTTAGTTGCCAACTAGAGCTAGAAGTGTTTTTATAAATATGGGTCCTCGTATCTATGTAAAATCAAAATCAGTTGTGGTAATTTCATAACAGCGTTCCTCAATACTAATTTGTTGTTTAGCTCTGCCCATTAATTATAACATGACTTCAAAATGATATCAAAGGTTACTGATTTGTTACTGATGTGCCTTATTTCCTCAGATATTAATATTTTAGCATTCATATTATGCTCTGTTTGCATATATGACGTCAACTATTTAAGCTGTTTGATGATGTTACGCTAGAGCCGTCGATTCTGATCCCCCTCGTGACACCCAAATGAGCCTATCCTTCAACACATATTTGATAGATCGATAAAACCTATGTCTATGTCATATTCATTGACACTTCTTTCAGATTTTTGTTAATTCATCAAACAAAGTTCAGGTTTTATTTAACACATTCATGTAAAACTTAATGCGATTGGTTTCAGATGAAACGTTGATGACAGATGCGCATAATTTAAAATGTCTTATTGCATTACGGTCTTGAAATAGGTAAAACAAATATTGACAATCTGTTACCTTTATGGCACATACTATTTTATGTTTTGTAACCCAACAATCTATAAGTAAATCGCTAAAAAAGTATACATTTTTGTAGTTGTAGATTTACATCTGAAAGATGATGGTTAGGTCAGTTTTGGACCAAAATGTATGATTTATAATGTATATTAACAAATATATATACCTAACTAAATTTGCAAAAATAAAAGTTGGACCTCTTTTACTTCATCTAAAAACACGTCTGGGAACGCATTTATCGAATATTTGATTTTTAACCTACTTTTTGAAATATTGCAAAAATTAGGTCCAAAATAGGCCCAAAATGTTTTGTTTTTATTGATTGTTGGATAATTAATTCAAAATGATGATAACATTTACTGATATGTTAAATCGATGCCTAGGTTGTCTCAAAATGAATAGCTGATCCTCGATTCATTATGCTCTAGTCGCATGTATGACGTCAACTATATAAGATGTATCCAGGCTTCACAACAGAGCCCTGGAATATGATCTATCTAGTGACACTTCTACGAGCCTATCCTTCAACGCATATCGTTTTGATTGATCTGTAAATCGTAGGTGTACGTCATATTTATTGAAACCTTATTTTGTTCCGTGTTACTGGTGTGAATTGATCAGAAAATGATAAAAAAAGAAAAGACATAAATGAAGTACTGTGTTATCTATTAGTAGAATCATTAAACATTGTCATGCGAAAATAATTTTAAAAAAGGATTTAAATTGGATTTTGTTGAATGATGCGTTGAAAGAAACGTATCACAGTCAAAGATCTGTTATTGTCCAACATTGGCCGTTTTTAAAAGGTACCAATTGACATTTAAACGTAAGCAGTAACTATGCAGTATCATGTTGAGATACCATGACTTTATATGTGCATAGTGCTAAGCAGATGTTATTAAAGCCAAACTTGACAAAAAAACGTGTAACTACTTACTGCATAAGTGTATCATAAAGTTACGTCAATGCCAACAATACTGATATATTTTCCAAAAATATTTATATTTCTTATAAACATGTGCATATTTGAAACTGATAAATTGTTCTAAATACATGTACTACAAAATCTAGAGGTTTATAAAAAAAAGATCACTTTTAAGAAAGTGTATAAAGACTGTCATTGGACCTATGTTAGGTTGAGAAAACATTAATTATATTAGGAAATCACCATGATCAAAATCTTTAAAAAAAACCCGATTGATATTGCTTATGGCAAATGTTAAGTCTTTGTTAATGAAATAAATATTACGCAACTTTTAGTTTGGTTAATAAGTCATGTGTATCACAGGAAATGTCATGCACTTTTCAGATAATATATAAATCGTAGCAATGGCAGTTTCAAAAACTAATCAGGCACAAATAGTCTGAAAATATTGTCTTAAAGTCATTAAAAAAATTCTACAATAATATATAAATCGTAGCAATGGCAGTTTCAAAAAAAAAATCAGGCACAAATAGCCTGAAAATCTTGTCTTAAAGTCATTGGAAAATTCTACAATCATATATAAATCGTAGCAATGGCAGTTTCAAAAACAAATAGCCTGAAAATTGAACCTCTTGTCTTAAAGTCATTGGAAAATTCTACAATTACTGAGGCAGAAAGTAATTACATTTCGATGCTATCTCAAAACCTTTAAATAACGTTAATGCACTTAACCATGTTGGCATATTAGTAGTAGCTTGCTGGGCTCATATTCTTTACAAAGTTTCATATATTCAAAAATGTCAGTTCACCTTACTTTATTACCAAGCTTAAATTTATTATCATGATATTGTACTGTATTGAAAGAAAACACCTAACTATGTGTCATTATATGTGTAAGAAAGTATAACTATACTTGACTTATCTCTTATGATACCATTCCATTGCAAGAGGAGACAAGTTATGTTGTCTCCTTTCCGTGTTTGGTAAAGTATTGAAGGAAACTTAAAATTGATGTCCTACAAATTTCAATACATTACCACCAGAAAAGGTATATCGACGTGTTCTACAAAACTACTGAAGCAGTACGTAATATCCCCTAGATGCTATCTTGTTGACTCTAAGAACTATAGTTTGAAATTGAGGAAACATTCTTTGAGAGAACACCTGTGCGTGTGAGCTGGCGTGAAATGTATTAAACTCTCTCTGATAAGTTATACTGCCTGGAAGCTTTTATATTCATGACTTTTAAAGGTTAAAGCGATGCGATCTATTGAAAGGATGACTGGAAATTCTTACCCTATTTGGTGCGAAATGACCTTTGTCTTTGTAAAATCTGCATATTGACGATTCATATTATCAATGCTTTTTGCATTGTATCAAATTGAGTCAAGTCAGATACCTGCTTTAATCGTGACAACCAATTGAGACACCGACAAGCTGTTATCGATTCATTTATATTCTTTCTCTTACGGCAGTACATTAAATTAATATATTATATAATTTATTTAATAATATATACTGACTCTATATACTTACATCTTAGTGGACAATGTGTTGCTTAGGTCATAAGTAAGTAACTCAGGAATTGTGACTAAAACCTTAAAGGTAGCGTGGACCAGCGACAGTAAGACTTTGGAAATGACCTCAACTCAACAATAAAACAAACATGTATCACTGTCGTTCTGCATAGGAAGTAAAATAAACTACTATGGTTAAAGAATCAAGCTGAATGTACCAAATGTTTTTATCTAATCTACAATCTAACCAAGATTTGTCTGCTGGTGGAAAATATCAAATTCTGTCGATTCAGGTTCTTAAACCACGTTATTCGGTGATCCTGATGGTGAGACATGTGAAAGATGCACAATGTATGTTCGACGACATAAATAAGAAGGCAAAGAAGGCCACAACTTTGTTCGGCTGGCCGCAACCTGACCACAGCCTTAATCTGTGCTCAAGTGCTCTGTGTAGTGTGCAGTGCCTTGTTTAAAATGTGACTCGTGTGACACAACTGCGTGAATCGCGTGACGTAGTAGCTTTGTGCAAATTTTACTGCAGCGCATTTTCCAAACAAAATGAAAAAACATGGAAAACATCCTAGATTATCCTATTTCAACCTTTATTGACCATTTTCAACCAAAAAACATAACATTTATTATAAATAAGGTCATGTAAAAGAGATTCTAAATGTGGGTCTTTTTTACACTAAATTTAGTGAAAAAACACGTTTTTTTGCAAAAATTCACTTTTAACATATGTCAATCTTATTGTGTGATAGCTCAAATTAAAGAGCACACTAACCTCTTTCATCTTACACCAAATTTGTTACTATAGCACCTGTAATTTGAAAGTTCTGAGCATTTTTCATGCTTTAGAAAGTGAGACAGTTACATGGAATGGCTGATAGAATGGTCACTTTCATACTTGTAACCATTTTGGGTCAAATTTGACAAGTACCTAATAGGTTAGTTGCCAACTAGAGCTAGAAGTGTTTTTATGAATATGGGTCCTCGTATCTATGTAAAATCAAAATCAGTTATGGTAATTATATAACAGCGTTCCTCAATACTAATTTGTTGTTTAGCTCTGACCATTAATTATAACATGACTTCAAAATGATATCAAAGGTTACTGATTTGTTACTGATGTGCCTTATTTCCTCAGATATTAATATTTTAGCATTCATATTATGCTCTGTTTGCATATATGACGTCAACTATTTAAGCTGTTTGATGATGTTACGCTAGAGCCGTCGATTCTGATCCCCCTCGTGACACCCAAATGAGCCTATCCTTCAACACATATTTGATAGATCGATAAAACCTATGTCTATGTCATATTCATTAACACTTCTTTCAGATTTTTGTTAATTCATCAAACAAAGTTCAGGTTTTATTTAACACATTCATGTAAAACTTAATGCGATTGGTTTCAGATGAAACGTTGATGACAGATGCGCATAATTTAAAATGTCTTATTGCATTACGGTCTTGAAATAGGTAAAACAAATATTGACAATCTGTTACCTTTATGGCACATACTATTTTATGTTTTATATCCCAACAATCTATAAGTAAATCCCTATAAAAGTATACATTTTTGTAGTTGTAGATTTACATCTAAAAGATGATGGTTAGGTCGGTTTTGGACCAAAATGTATGATTTATATGTATACATTTGTTTCGCAAGGGAGGCCTACAGGCCAACCCTCGCTCATCAGAAGCAAGTAGCAGAATGAACATTACACATTATACCAATACATATTGATCAAAGATATAGTCCATAGGAAGGATTATCTCAAAGCAGTCTATAAAATATATATCATATAATGTACCGCATGAAGGTTTCCGCTTTGTTAATTATGCATTTGAGGTAATCCTTCCTATTCGGTATAGGTATATTCTTAGTGGAATATCCAAAATTGGTATGTTCAAGTCCATTATCCATGGTGGTTTTGAAAGTGCTCAACTATGAAGGAGCGTAGAACAATAAAATCCAAGTATATATAAAACCATCCAATTGGAAAAGTGCTCAACCCTAAGGGGGCGTAGTACAAAAGTTTTAGACTTGGTTATATCTGTAGGCCTCCCTTTAGAAACAAATTTGTCAAGCATGTGGAGGGGGAATTTATTTTTCAAACAACTTCCTGCTCCCCCTTGAAATCTAATGGTTCACCCCTAAGCCACGTTATTCCACCCCACCCCCCGTGATCCTGACGATGAAACCTGTTAAGCCAGAGTTCTGTCGACATTAAAGTTTTTAGACTATAGTCTACCAAGAGGGACAATCCACTATTTGTAACCTTAAGGCTAAGGCGCTGGAGTACAATTAGGCCACAACTTTGTGCGGCTAGCTGCAACCTGGCCATAGCCTTGATTTTCCAAGATGGCGACCGTAGGCTTGATAAAGCACTTCTAAATAATTTCCAAACATGTAATTAATAATATTCAATCAAGTCTACGGTCATCATTTTGGAAAAACAAGGCTGTGGCCCGGTTGCGACCGGCCGCACAAAATTTTGGCTTAATTGTGCTCCAACGCCTAAGCGAAGGTCATTCAAGCACATTTGTTTACATACAATTTTCAACTCTGAGTTTAAAAAATTGCATTCCCACTGCACAGAAACTCTTGGTTAAGCTTCAAGGCCAAACGGGATTAAGTTAAAAGAAATATAACTTATAAGAATCTTACTCTATGAGCTCTGTTGCATTTAAGCTACCCGGGCTTAGTTGAACGATAGCCAATCACATCATTCAGTTCTACACACACACACACACACACACACACACACACACACACACACACACACACACACACCCACACATAGAAATGGCACCACTCACTGTGCAACCCAGCCGCCCCAAAGTGTTACCTTCGCTTGCATGTATGCTGAACATATACTGCTAGTTTGGGTGCTTTCTGTATTGGTAAATTGCCCTTTTAAAAGTGTAAAATGCCGCCTCTAAATTGTAATATTTATAGAAAATTATTTGATCAGCTGTTGACTGACATGTTCCAAATACCTTCTGTCTATTCCTTTAGATTTTAGTACTATGGTAACAATGGGAAAAGTTCAACCAGGTTAAGCATAGAATATCTTGAAAAGTTCATGGTTTGATTAGGTAGTCTTGCCGGTTCAGAACAATATTTTTTCCCGTTTATTTTTACATCAGGTTAAAGTATAGAATGTAAGGAATATTGTGGCCCTAAACTTTAGTGTGTTGGACTAAACAATGCCTACTTTCAAAGCGTAAATGTATCGCAGGTACATCACTGCTATTGCTTGAAGGTGTAGCACCCAAACTAACTTCCGCACAGCCGGTGTGTGCTTGTTAGGTTATGTGTGGCTAAGTGAAACGAATAAGGTTGAAATATGCTAAAAATCTTACGGTTAAAAATTCATATTTTAGAATCTAGGCTAAGCATTCCCATGCGCTAAGCCAAGAATTTTAGACTAGAGGCTAGCAAATTGACGATAAAGCAAGAAAGATAACCGAGAGGCAGTGGGACTTAAGATACTCCCAACGGCAGGGAAAATGAATGGCATATATCTACCCAGACAAGCTGTCATAATTGTTCCAGGATCATTATGAGTCGAGGAACTTTGTAGTCGCCTCCTCCGCAACCAGCAGATGGTGATGGTGACTACCACCATTTGGTTGGGGATTTTGTGATTTCGGTACTCATTCACACCAAAAAACAAAAAGGCATATATTATTGCTATTAAAGTATAGTATAGTATCAGTTCGGCGGAACTCACAATTCGGAGCTGTCCCGCTGGAATTGCACAGATGGAAATGACATTTCCATAGGTACATTTATCATAAATGCAAGAAAGATGTTCTACATGTACTTGCGTATCAGAATTCGGATACCCCTCCTTATCTTTATTCTGATACGGGTATCACAATTTGGATACGGAATGTACGTGGGTATCCGAATTCAAACTAACACTAAATGTTGAAAAACCAAGTTTTTTGTTTTTTGTTCCAAACAAATGCTTGAAAAATTAAATGATGTACACTTAGCATACAACAATTCCGATATTGAAAGAGTAGATGAGTTTAAATATCTAGGGGTAAAATTTGATAGCAAGCTGTCTTGGTCAGCTCATGTTGATTATATTATTAAAACTATTTCTAAAAGGACTGGTATGATAAGACGTATGAAGTACTTCCTTCCATACAAACCCACTGTAATGTTATCCAATACTCTTGTTATTCCCCACTTTGATTATGGAAGCATGGTATGGTCAAATTTTAGTGTGGAACATCATAATAGGCTTCAGGTTCTTCATAATAACCTAGCAAGACTAATTTTGTCAGCAGATATAAGGACACCAACTAATGATTTAATGAATACTCTGAAGTGGGATAAACTTGATAAAAAATGGCATTATACTCTATTAACGACTGTATTCAAATGTTTAAAGAATGAATAACCATCTTACTTATCTTCTCAATTTGAATTTGTTCATAATAACCATACACATATAACTAGAAATCATACTTCTAATACATTGATTGTGCCAAAGTTTAAATCAAGTTCAGGTCAGCGTACATATCATGTTAGGGCAGCATATGCCTGGAATTCTTTGCCACCAACAATAAGGGCTCAAATGGAAGTAATGACTTTGGGCCAATTTCAGTCGAAAATTAAAGAAATTTAGGCCTACTTACACTTACTTGTATCTTTGTGTATAAAATAATATCTTTGTAATTTTGTAACTACAAGACTATATGGTTTTATCTTGTAACAACCCATAACTTGCATGTATTTATTAGTACTTATCTGTATCTTATTGTCAATACTTTAATTATGATATTTTGTAAATAACATACCCTATTCACTCGTCCAATTCAACTATGTATTTTCTGAATGTATGTCACTATAGCATTGGGTTATTTCATACTAGTGTGCCAAAAATGATGTCAAAATACTTTTATAATGCTTAATCATAAGTAGGGTGGTTTGTCAAACTATTGAGAGTTGGAGTATTTGAAAAAATTAAAGCTTTGTTAGTCGGAAAATAGTTGAATTGGACGAGTGGATAGGGTAT
>JXSR01S067324.1:59610-75020 GCA_000969725.1 Ophiothrix spiculata | reverse complement strand
AATTTTTGTTCTGTGTCCAATATCCACAAGTACAACACTAGAGGTAGTGTAAACAACAACTTCCATGTCCCTAAGATTAAAAGTCATGCTGGTTCTACCTTCTATTTTAGTGCAATAAAGGAGTGGAATTCCCTCCCTAAAAATCTGAAGCATTACAATGATATTTCAGGATTCAAAAGTGCAATACATGGGTACCTCTCAAGTAAATGATCCAATAAGGTCAAAATTTTTATCACCTGTTATATTTATTTTGTGTTTGTTTAATTTATCTTTCAATGCTGCTTGCGCTTGCCTTAATTTCTCCTGCAACTCCTTGGACCTCATTGGAAATAAGCCTGAAACACGGCTTAATGAGTTATCCTGGTTTTTATTAAACTGTGTCATATATTTTTAATTTTTTACAATGTCAATTTGAATGTATCATGTATCATATTATTGTAAACTGTTTTTATATATTTGTATATTAAGTGTCAAGTTGAAATGAACCGAATAAAATCAATCAATCAATCAATGCTCCTATGTAGTCTCAAGATCGCTTAGTTGGTCAATATTTTTGCCCACATGATATTAAAGTCATATTTGTATAATTGTTTCCATTGAGGGTGCAACTGGTCTTGCCTATACACAACTCACAACGATACCATCACTTCATTGGACAATTGAATGCTTCTTGCCGGGGAATTCAAACTTTATGCCATGAGCGACGTGTATAGTGTGGACCGGTATCCTGGGGAATTCATCCGATTATGACATCACTGATATAATACGCTGCAGAAGTAATTTCTTGAATAATAATGATAATTACCGTGCGATTTGGTTCCAAATAAATGATCATGCCATAATGGTTCCACGAATCATACGTATTATCACTATGCTTGCTATGGACAGTACGTACATACAAATATCAGACCATTTGTTCACATGCTTTTGGTTCATAATCTGAAAAAATGGCGACAGGGACGATCTTCTGGTCTTCTGGACTCTTTAACAGATCACCGTGATAAGTTTGGCTTCGTTTGAACAGTTGAATTCAAAACTAATATTATTCCCCATCACTAAACGTGTGATAAAAATACCCACCACGTTTGTTTGGACCCAGATTGTACGTATTGGGGTGATTGACATAAATTATGACTTGTGGCACTTTCGCAGCCAACTATACTAACGTTTATAATGGCGTTGTACCATGTTATGAAGATGTGACCAAACATGTTTTTTATTTTTGTTTTATATGCCAGGCTAGTAAAAAAAAAACCGTAATGATATCGTTCTTTTATCAAATCTTATCAGCATATGTAGAATCAAAATAAAATATGAAATGTTTGATCAAACAAAGTCTGAAGTACAAACTGATATTTGTCTTTGAGCATAAGCCTGTTAGAGTGTAGACATGAATTCGTAGAGGTCGGATGTACATCAATTTACAACATGGCAAGTGCAAACTTGTACCATCGAGGAATTCGCCATGATCGATACCGAGGTATGCTTCAACAACTTTAATTTTATACTGCTATTTTTTCACCAAAATTTGGTTTGATTCATTGATTGATTTTATATGCCTGGATAAAATCGAGTACAATTCTAGTAGGCCTACACATTCCCTGAGGAACACAGATTCGAGTACAATTTAAGTACAATTCGAGTACAATTTAAGTACAATTCGAGTATACACATTTGTGCTCGAATTGTACTTAAATTGTACTCGAATTTGTGTTTAAAAAATTGCACCTCAGGAATGTGTACTAGAATTGTACTCGATTTTTTCCAGGGTGAATATGTTGCCCTGCATGCTTGCATATCAATACTCAGGCAACCTATACCATGTTATTTGATATTTCCCTATATGTTGATGTCCCTGGGAAAAATCGAGTACAATTCTGGTACACATTCCTGAGGTGCAAATTTGGAACACAAATTCGAGTACAATTTAAGTACAATTCGAGTACAAATTTGTGTACTCGAATATGTACTCAAATATCCCTGGAAAAAATAGAGTACAAAAATAGTACAACATTCCTGAGGTGCACATTTGGAACACAATTACAGTACAGTTTAAGTACAAATATAGTACACATGCACCTCAGGAATGTGTACTAGAATTGTACTCGATTTTTTCCAGGGGTACAACAGGAACTTGTTTCAACGTCTTCTATTATGGATCATAACATATCACCAGGGTGGACATAAAAAGTACTATAAGTCTAACTCAAACCATATAACATGTTCCTTTCATCACAGGGAAGCAGAAAAAGTATCTTTCGATTCTGTGGATTTACGCACCTGGCGGAAATATACCAGTTACCATGGTTACAGAATTTCAACCCAAAGGAAAAACGTCAGCTCTTTCGGCTTTACAATAATGTACTACTTCAAACGATTTTTAACTTGTGCATTAATGTGCAATATAAATACCCAACACAATTAATAAAATCAAACTATAGTAATGTCAATGTTTCTGATTTTTTCCCCAGAATATGATCGTCAATACATTCCATCAATTTACGGCAGCCTTCAAACAAATTATAACCAAAAGAATCAGTTTCAATCGTAAGTTCTATATAAAATGCTACATATCACAATAATGGAGCAGAAGCAAGGACAACAAAAGCTAAACTTAAAAAGTCATGGACGCTGCATCTACTTATTGATGAAATACCTAACATCCAATGGCAATCCGAACAACTGGTTGGAAATTAATTCAAAAAATAATATCAACTTGAATGGATCACGTATATTTTTAAATTCTCACTGCTTATCTAGAAATATTTATTCCTAAATCAACCCTGTTACCTACGAATACCGATGTGTATGTCTCCTTCCAAAACTGATAATCTAAATGTGTATGCTAAAATTCTTGCTTTCTAGAAAATAGATATCCAACTTTTCATAATAAGTACAATGAATAGGCTTATACCTCGAACATACACGTCACGTCACGGCACGGCACGGCACGGCAATCATTGATCATTTCTTTACGAGGCGCCGGTGGTGTGTGCAAGGGTTATCTGCATCGTGATGTAAAGTCAAAAATGGACAAATTCAGACGAGAAATTGAATTTTTTTTCCGTAAAAGTGATGCTAGGAGGAAAAAGAAGAAGGTTTCATAGATTGTGTGAGTAGCAAGGAATGAGAAATAAGTAAGATTTGTTCTAGTTGTAGAGTGCACCATGTTACCGACACGGAGATGAGCCCGTGCGCTAAATTAGCGCTGTACTCCGGCCCAACCACTGTCATGGAGCCATCGTATCTTTTTCAACCTACAACCTCCTTTATACTTTTATACTTTATCATGGACTTTTATGATTCATATTTCATAGTATTTTATTGCAAAAATAAGCTCAATCCCAAGTTTTTCCACATTTTTAATGATTTTCACTAATGAGAAACCCTCAAAATCAGTCTCTATTTTCTATTCTAAACTTCTATTTACGGAAGTTACTTATATCATATCTTAACAAGCTTTTCATTACTTTAGTGGATATCATTTAATGCTAACATACTGAAATCATGTCTCCTTTCTTATTTTTCCCATCTCACACCTTGGACATATCCGTAGTGGGGTACATACCAAAGAGAAACCCTCAGCAAAAGGTTTTTATTTCTTCTTTCTTTTATCACATTTTGATCGATACCTTGATAAAATATATTTAAGTGATCATTCTGCACTTCTAATCATTATTCTCCCACGAAACCTTCATTTTCCTACTACCCTCACTGTTGCGAAGATGGTCGCCGTGATTTCCACAACAATACACTTGTTCGGCCGCTGTCTCTCTACACAATTTTCCCGAGTTAACATTATAATGCAAATTAGGGATCCCAAAGAAACTTTTCACAACCATTGTAAGAATACTCGCATCCGATTGGCCAATCACTATTATTTTCTCAACAACCAATCACACGCCGAATCCTACCCACAACGTGCCGTGCCGTGACGTGACGTGTATGTTCGAGGTAAGCCCAATGAATACATGTGCAGGCATCAGAAACTGCTAAAATTTTCAAACAAGGAATGCTATAATTTCGTAAAGCCAACTACTTGAGTTTTAGAAGTGACAAGAAACATATTGGAGAAGGGCTTTGTCGTTTTCTAACACCATGTGACCTACACCATGCGTAAAACCATCAATTTGTAGGGATTTGGGCATTTTAGATTTTAAACCATTACGTTTTTAAAAGCATGGTATTGGTATTCGTAGGTAACATAGTGAATTTAGCATCAACTTCAGCATGCTGTCCCGTGATTATTTGGAGAGATTAGAAATGGCAAATCTTTTCACTGAAAGTTTGGTATGTTTACTTTAAAAAATCAATAAAATCTGATGCTTCTGAAATTGTGATGTCCAATGACGTTTTGTGCACAATTCATTGGATTCGACCATATACATACTCACTCACTAAGGCGACCTCGGTCGGACTCCTATGATGGATCTCCAGGTTCCTCTGTCGGTCATGGTAGCAGCAAGTTCTTCCCTTGTTAGGCCACTGTCCTTCATTATAGTGTCCAAGTAGGTAGTGGCAGGACGTCTTGGTTTCTTTTGTCCATAAATGAGGTTCCCAAAGAATGACTTCTGAGACTATTTCAGCTTTAGCTCTATAGCAATGTCCAGCAAACCTGAGTCGCCTTTCTCGGGTTGTCTTTGAGATAGGCTGAAGATCTTTATATAGTAGTTTGTTGGGGATCTTGTCTTTCCAGCCTACATTGAAAACATGTCGTAACATCCTGGTATAACAGCAATCAAGGGATGATTTACTGATCTGTTTGGTTAATGTCCATGTTTCTGCTCCATAAAGGAGCACACTTTCAACAGTAGCTATAAACAGGCGCTCTTTGATGTTTCTTGGAAGATTTGATTTCCATAATTTAGAAAGAGCATTGCAGGACTTCCAGGCAAGAGCTTTTCTAACCTGGATATCTTTCTGGGTGCTGCCAATCCATGACCCAAGGTACTTAAAAGCTACTCACAGGCTCCAGTTTATTGCCATCAAGTGTGTGTATTTCAGCATCCTGGTGTTGGTTGAAGAGCATGCATTTGGTATTGCTAGCATTCATACGGACTCATTGAGCCCTACTTGAAGTGCAGCTTTCTCAACCGTTTTAAGAGCTTCTGTGCCTGGTCTACTATATTTGAGATGAGACCAATATCATCCGCGAAATCAAGGTAAGTTACTACCCTTGGCCCTATCCTACGAGATGGTCCTACTGACTATTGATTCTACAATGACTGGGGATATATACCATAAGCAGTGAGTATTTTGATCATCTTTCCTCTGTGTATGGTGTCAAACGCCTTTTTAAAGGCTGTAAAGGTGATAGCAGCATTGAGAGTGTTTGCTGAGTCTTCTTCAATGATCCTACGGATGGCTAATATATGAGAAGTTGTTGATCTACCTTCTCTGAATCCATTCTGATTAGTCCGTAGTAGGTCATCAATAGACAGGTTGCGCAAATTCCGTATACGAGAACGAGAGCGCTAACATTTAACGTATTAATGTACCGTACTGAATTATGGTATATATGCAAACGTAGATATACTATTCTTTTGTTAATTATGTGGAAAACAAGTCGATAAATCAATGATTATGAATAAACATGGTAAAGAAGTGTAATAGTGAGACATTCCGCCCCCTATCCATCCATCGCTCCAGCCCCTAACTCTTTTTGACACTTGTCAATAGAGGGCAACGTAACTAATTATTTTACAGTGTTTTAAGATATAAACACTAAAAGGTGCTTTACTATTTCTATCTAACCAATTTGAACCGTGTGTTTTTCCATTTCATACGAAATCAATCGTTCAAATACGGCCTTTTCACCGTATTTCTTCATAAATTCTATTAGGTGTGTACGTGTCGTTTACCCCTTGCGCAATCTGATGTTTTGGACGAGAATCTTAAACAAGCAAGTGAATGGGAAATCAGAAAAGTTCAATTCACGTATGCAAAAGCTCCAAATTAATCGCTACACTGTTATACTGTTGGGCAATTATTTAGCGTTGGTTAAACTATGAACAACCCAATTGTTGGGTAAATAATATTAACCAACTGTTGGTGAAATTTTACCCAATATTTGGGTAATTAGCAACAACTTTTACCCAACAGTTAGGTAATTAGCCAACATTTTACGCAACGTTGGTAATTATTTACCCAGAAGTTGGGTTGTTCATAGTTGAACCAACGTTGGGTAAATTATTTGCCCAACGTTCTAACAGTGTAGATATCTGTGCAAATATGCAACATTGAATAGGAAAAGTCATTGCACATTATGAGTGAACATTAATTTAGATGCCTGTAAATTTTGAATGACACAAGTTTCATTCAAATATGAAATAATCATGAATAAATTGAATGATCTAATCGTTCATTGCAATATGAAACAGTGGAAACATGGCTGTATACGCGTTATGGCTTACGAGACATTCAATGCATGGATGCACATTTTGAATGGCGTTGTCCAGTTTTCCGTTTGGTTTGACCGAACGACAGTTTGCACAACCTTTGTAACGTGAGGTCTGAGTCGGTTTAATATCATCCGGTTGTATGTCTTTGCAACAAGAGAGCTGAAATATGATAATTGGCCGCCTGGCTGAGGTCTCCAGATGTTGGTACAGGGATCAAATTGAGTATAGACCACTGGTCAGGTTTCTGTCTCTCTAGCAATGCTTTGTTACAGAAATCAAGGATGATGTCATCTATATCACATTTTGCAAGAAGTTCAGGTGGGATGTTGTCATCTCCAAAACTTTTACCATTCTTTATGGCCTTCGTAGCTTTCTGGCACTCCTCTTTGTCAAACTTGTCACATCTTATTGGGAGATCTTTAAAGATTAGTGGAATTTCCTCTTCTTTTTAGTCACAACTAGTAACTGTTTGAAGTGAGTGTACCAGTTATCGATTCTTTCCTCCCTAGTCTTTCCCTTCAATTGTCCACCTCTTGATCTTTTTCTCCCACTGACTTAATTGATAAGTTCCCAAGACATTTTATGTTGTTGGTTCATAGTTGCTTTTTCAACTACTTTTAGTTTCTTGTCAAATTATTGCATGTTGGTTTCATCATAGGCTTTATAATATCTAGTTCCTTTTTGCTTTCTTCAAATGCAAGGGCTGAGTCCCTGTTGTCATTCTTGACATATTTCTCATAGGCAGCCTTAAGCTTGTTTCTTGCTCTCTCTATTTTCTTGCAGAAGCAAAGTGCCTTTGGTTGTTTCTTCTGGATCCTAGGTAGCAATTTTTCAGCAGATCCCTGGTTAGCAGTAATTAGATTTCCATATTTGACAGTGGGGCTGTTGTCCTCACACATGTCATTAAGAATGGTGTATCTGTCCCGGGGGGAACCCCGCGGGGTATCTGTTCTTTATCTCAATGGTGTGTTTTCCCTGTATTTCTGCATCTTGCGCAAGTATGCTCCAGTCATACTTGGCTTTCTCTAGCATTGGCTCGTCGACTAAGTCTTACTTGGGCAGTCACGATCCTGTGATCAGATCCAGTTGATGCAAATGAGTTGTAAGCTTGTGAGTCTAGCACACTGTTCTTCCACTTTTCCTTGTCAAGATGTAGTCAATTTGCTATATAACCACTCGGTAGTATGCAGGTCCACAGCTTAGAAGCTTTCTTCTGAAATTTTGTATTGGCTACAAACAGATTGTTTTCAACAACGAAGACATCTAGAAATTTGCCATTTTTGTTGGTAGTTTCATGATAGGTGAAGGCAGCAATATCTCTCCCCAATCTCGCATTAAAGTCTCCTATCACACCAAGGAAGTTGTGAGATGGGACAGATTTAACTGCAGAATTGAGTTCTTCATAGAAACGATCTACGTCATCTTCTTCGGCAGTATTTGTTGGTGAGTATGCAATGATGACAGTACTTTCTGGATTCCCCCTAAAAGTTGCTTTAAGTACCCTTGAACTTTCACAGGTAATGGAGGTCAGACTTTTTCTTTGCACATGGACTCAGCAGAATTCCTATTCCAACCGACTGCAGCTCCAGCCCTGTTTCTTGTAGCTGATGCAGTGATGAGCTGAAATCCTTCTATGAGATTTTCATATCTTAGTTGTTCATCAGTATGTATACTAGTCTATGTTTCTGGATGCCAAGCACATCAATGCTGTACTGATGAGCAAGGATACATAGCTCCAGCTGTCTATTCAGTCTTCTAATTGTTCTGGTATTCATTGTTGCAATATTCACATTCTTCTTACATTTAAGAAGACTTGGTTTCCTGATGCCTCCACCTCTATCAGTTACTACCCGTCCTTCTGGCTTTAAGGCACTATTATGTCATACTGATCACTATGAAGTGACGGGGTATCAGCGCTAGGTAGATTGTCAGGGACTTTAACCCTGGTGTTACTATTTTTCGTCATCGTAATTGTCTTTCAGTTGCTGTAACTATTGGGGTCGATGGATGTTTGTGAATAGTCGAACCATTGTTAATGTATTTCAATATTTTAATTTTTTGAGCATTTCCATTTAAAGTCTTGTTTTGGTCATGGAATTTGAACAAACCTATTGTTTATTAAGGGTTGATATTGGATGCAATTATTCATTAAAACAGAAAAATACTGTAATTGAATTAACATTATTAAATAATTGTAATAAACATTTATTTATTTTAAGTTATTTTAAGTATATATTATGAACATAGCAAGATCTCAAAACCTTGTTTTGTAACATGTTACCTCGCTGCAAATGGATTCTGAAATAACCAATGGGGCTAGCACCTTCGTGTTTTATGTGACTACCTTTATAATTCTGGTTCATCTAATAATTCAGAATCATTTGGTGTAGATTACTTTGCTGTTTGTTTCATTTCTGTAGCAATTTGTTAATTTTCAAAAAGGCATAACCGGTTTTAGTTCGCACATTTTCTTTTTGTTTTTTTTACAGACTACCAAATGAAGGCTCTTATGTCGGAAGAAATCACATGTACTTTCATACTAACCAGCCCGGTAAGTGCATGCTACCTACACTCTTAAAAAGAAAGGATCAAATTTGATCCCAAAAAGGATAAGCTCATATTTGATACTTTATGGGATCAATTTGATCCTTTCTTTTTAAGAGTGTATCATTAGATACTTGGTGTTCAAAAAGCATAATAGTAAAACTGCTTTTTCAATGTCAGTAGCTACACACGATAAGTGCCATTGTGTACGCGAAAAGCGTGGTAAACTATGAGCTGGGAACGACCAGGATTCTTCCATGAATGAGTCTACACTTGATTTCATGACCAAACATTTGATGACTGATCAAACATGTTGATAATTAATGTATTTATGTGATAGCCGTAGACTTGCTCCAAGTCTTTCAACATATCCCACTTCTGTCCCTGTCTTTGTCATTATTTGATCAGTTTGATAAAACACTGTAAATGGCTTAAATTTGTTTCTTTTAACAGGCTTTCCAATCAACAATAATAAAAAATTTACACACCCAAAGTTTGATATGCCAGTATTCCAATATGGACAATAGACCAAAGTAACATGATATGGTCACCTTGGCTATGACCCAACCATCCACGACCCAACAGAGTGTATGATGTTGTCAGATTGTCTATAAAATAACACAAGCATCAAAACATCCTGTATTCCTACCAAAACCATAATAACTCTGGGAATGGTCACTCCCTTAGGCCTAAATGTCCACTAGGTCAGTCCCTAAGTCCAGTATCAAAGGTTTATGTAAGAAGGAAAATTGTGGCTACTATGACAGGGTGATATTTTAAGACAGGTGCTAGGTGGTAAATTTGATACAAATATTAAAGCATACAAAAAGTCATTTAAGTACAAGATATATGTAGGGATATTAGGAATTTTAGAATGGGATATGAATAAACTGAAAATAGACAAGAAATGACTTGAATCAAGGCTAGATAGCCGCCGCCTTGGTATCCAGCTCTTTCCCATTGGTTGGTCAAGTCGCCATTTTGTTCGCCACGTTTTCTTTCTATTTTTATAATGTACGACTCCAGACATCAAGACCAGCAGGGCCAACGAAATGTTGGTTTTAGTGCCCTGAGTTATATCTGCGCTCACGCGTGCGAGGCGAACTCTAACTTTAGCCGAGCATCTAATAAAGAGCAGCTATGTGTGATCGGAGAAATATACCCTCCCTCATTGACAGTTTGATTATATTCCTGACAGATTCCTGACGGCTCGTGAAATAGAATAACCAATCTTGCAATTCGGGATGGTATAGGCTATTTCTCCCATCAACCTGATTCATATTTAGTTAATATTTTGATACCATTTTAAAAAGGGGTAATGTACATAGTTTAAATCATGGTATGGACCCTTTAAAGTGAACACTTATTGTTGTTTTCAATTTGTCAGGGTGATTTTTAATATTTGTAAGACGTACAATATTAACATTTTTCTAATATCATTTCAAGATTCGAAACACGTATATTTCAATGCATCTTATACTCCTGACCAACAAGAATCAACTACTAGATATTACGCAAAAACACGACAGCAGTAAGTATTACTAACTACCTACGTAATTGTACCAAATAGTTAGGCTTGGCGTCCAAAGACATTCGCTCACCCAAGAGACATTCGCTCATGATATTCGCTCTGAAATAATCTCTAAAATAGAGGTAAAGCATTGCTTACCATGTTTGAATATTGGTTAAATCGATGTAAGCATTATTTAAATTGATGGTAACATCTCTTTAACCAATGTTCAAGTATTGTAAGTGTCATTAACTCTCAATTTGACTGAATAAGTCGGAGCGAACATCGCGAGCGAATGTCTCTCGGGTGAGCGAATGTGTTTGGACGTCAAGCCTTAATTCCAGAAAAGCTAAACTAAAACCTGGGACCATAAAACCTATGGTCCCAGCTAAAACATATTTGATACCTGCTTTTACATATCCAAATTCTTCATTTTCTCAGCCATCGAGTGATATATTATGTCATACTTTTTCTTTGGCTATCTATGAATCCGAATCATGGCAATCCAAGGAATAGAATAATGCTGAAGTCATAAGGTAATAGCCAGCCGAGCGGACACGCCACAGCAGACAAAACCCACACGTTTTTTTTTAACTACAGCAATAATAATTAATTATCAATTCAATACCTCAAGTTTACGGTCGAGTGGGTTTTGTCTGATGTGGTGTCCAAGCTCGCTCGACAATAATTGAATACGCTAGAATAAGAACATCCCAAATCCATGAGCTGCCTTCTGTTAAGTTGTGTAAAATATAAATGCATATAAATCTCTTAAAATGCTTTCAAATCACTAGAACGCATTTTCATGTCTTCATCCCAATCATAGTGTCACATTTGACCTTGTAGTTGACTTTGTTAGACATTGTTAGATAATTTTCCTAGCATATAGTTGCAGTGGGGAGCTCGTGGAGTTGGGATGTTCTTGTAATGGCTGTTTAAATATAGCAACAATGTACTATAACAATTATGTCTAAACAAGTCAACAACAAGGTCAAATGTGACAATATGATTAGGATATTGACATGGAAATGCTATTTTAGTGATGTGAAAGCATTTTCAGAAATTTGTATGCATTCATATTTAATAAATATAATTAACAGAAGGGAGCTATTGGAGTTGGGATGTTCTTATTCTGGCGTATTCAATTATATAAATGACTTCACCACAATGGTCACAAACCGAGTTGAAAGTTGTGTTATTACGTTCTTAGTTCACATTGCATCAAAATAATACTTTAGTACAGTAGCCATTTTAAAATTGGAAATCGCTATGTTAATTGTTTCGCTTTGTAATTCATTGTAATGCCAAATATATACACAACAATAAACACGGGCAATACAAAAAAGAATAAAAACAAGGGAATCTTACATTAAAGGCCTAGATATACTTTGTCATTTTTACCATCTTGAAAATCCATAGAACTGATTGCATATTGACCTCGAGTTCCCAGACAATATTATCGATCGGAATAATCCGCTAAAACTACAAATAGAATGATAAAAAATCAAGACAATGATGATAATTCCAAATGAAAATGTTTCTCTTTGGAGAAAAATCAAAAGTACCTGCCACGGACAAATTTCAGATTATAATGAAAAGACCAAGGTAATTATGGTATTGTTCTCGACCTAATAAGATTGATATATGCCCCGTTGAACACCACCATGAAACATTTTCATAAATGGTGAAACATTTTACTCCATGAGAAAAATTTTACACCATGAGAAAATATCAAAATGAAAATTTTCATTCCGAATGAAAATTTAACATAGTGGTGAAAATGTAACACCATGAGAAAAATTCTGAATGAAAATGACTACAAAAATGACAAAGTATATCTAGGCCTTTAGTTTGCACGCGATTCCAGCATATTAGAGATACAGCAAGAGCCCTTGACTTATGGTTCCCCAAAGGATGCAGCACATTGTATACACCATCGCAACTTGCACCATCGGCGTAACCCTGTGTAAAGAGATGGTACCAAAGAAACGCATTGGCTGATGTCACAAGTAATGAAACTTGCTACATGTGTGTCAAATAATACAGAAAATATATGGTGTTAGAAATATTGAATATCGGTTTGAACATTTAACCTTTTGACCCTTTTGAATATTCATAAATTATTGAAGGATGTCCTCTCGTATTGAAGGTATAATTATTATTTCCTCTTGAAACGCATGATTCACAGTCTAATCATGGAAAAGGAGATAAGATGGTCTGATGGTCATTACGATCAATCAGCTTCTATCGGTTTTAGTTTACCTGTTTAGCGTTGTCTTTAGTAGAATCACAAGACATTACCAGACACAGTGTTTTAAAATTAAATTATTAAGGATATTTACTTATAATTATATATTAAGTTTTTCAAAAGATTTTTTTATTTTTTTAATTAAATTACAAATAATGTGTGTTTGCTCAACGTGTATGTCAGATAAACGGTTCGCCCGTTATTATTAGGATTTCATTTCCTTACATGATCATTATGTACTAGATAAAGGATGAACAGAGACCATTAACAGATACAATGTGTCTTGGTATAGGATGGCGAGTCATTAGACTCTCATAAAAATAGAAAATTGCTTCTGAATGTTCATCCGTAGCCATAGAATTGGCTTTAATGTTAGTTCGATTTTGTTTGTACAATAAGGACACCATCTGATGGCAAGCAGCGTTTGGAAGGGAACAGAGGAAATGCAGTGAAGAGATTGGAAACCAGGGATCCAAGGACCTCTGATAAAGGTATTTAAAATATCGCTGAATATATGTCATCACGATGGTAAGATTATTTACAAAATAAATAATGAATATCAATATCCATGAAAAGGTGAAAATTAGAAAGCCATGCCAGAAGGTCAATATCCAAATTGATATTTGTTTTTGGTGTTACATACATATATGCATACATAAAGTACCAAAAAAGTATCACCTCATATGAGCATCTCGAAACAAAAGCGCTGGAATTTCAGCTTTCATTTGACACACTGTTTCTGACAATTGACTGACAAACATTAAAATTATGACTCGAACTTGTAAAACCCTCACTCTCATTTCGAAAAGTTGCCAAAATGTAATGACGAAAGATGTCATACCGTAACCCATTTCTTAGAAATTTGGTATTAAAAAGTATAAAATTGGAATCATGTATTATGTTCTCTTGATTTTAAATGTTTTTATGCAAAACATTTACTGCAGGATACGCAGCTGAGCAACACTCACTCTCATTTCGAAAAGTTGCCAAAATGTAATGACGAAAGATGTCATACTGTAACCCATTTCTTACAAATTTGGTATTAAAAAGTATAAAATTGGAACCATGTATTATGTTCTCTTGATTTTAAATGTTTTATGCAAAACATTTACTGCAGGATACGCAGCTGAGCAATAATTAGTGAAAAGTGATCCATAGCGGTGGTGGTAGCTTGAATGAATTTACAACCCTAAGTTACATAATAAGCAAATTACATTTTGACGCTAGTAACATTGTATATACTGGACTTGCTGAGAACGTTTGTTTTAACTGATTTTTAAATAGAGGGTGTCGTTGCCGAAAACGGTTGGCAGATAACTTATACGCCGTATTTTTATCAAATTTAGGAAACAAACAAAAACAGAGACAGGCGCAGCCAGCTGTATCAAACAATACAAATTTTGTCAAACCAGAATTGGGAAAGGTGGAGAAGTCACCTACCCCCAAAACGTAAGTTGATATAAAAGAAATACATATATAGGTGGCCATCTGTTACAAACCTTCAAATTGAGCATAACTGAAATGTTCACTTTGTGAAATAATCTTGATTCCGTAAATTTTGTATATATATGTGTTATTGTTTTTTCATGTCGATGAAATTATACATTAAAATAAAAGAGGTGTGTTTTATTTATAAAGATGATTGTTAAAAACGTATTGTCACAAAATTATTTCAAAATGTATACAACCTAGTCCCGGGTAACACTGAAATAATAATCATGATAATGCTTGTTACGATGATGATAGGGTACTGGTTGTTCATGTAGTGAGCTCATGAGGTAGATCAGTGAAGGCCTCCAAGTCGCGATTCTAGCCCTAATGCAGCTAATAGAGGGTTTGCACGACGCGATACGCACCATACACGCAGACCGTTCTCGCCGTCATCTTGGTGGGGTCGGAGTAATTTGTGATGTAAACAAGATATCAACATAGGCTGTAACTTGTGATTGACTTCAAATCATGACTTGAAAATTAAACTTAATAAATGTACTGTATATTATTGCCATCATTAGTTATTATCTGGGATCGTGATACTGCTACAAGATTATAATGTGACGGGAAGTTTTGTTTGCCGGCCGATGAAAATGGTGTTGTAAATACGATGACGTCACGTGCAAACTCTCGTTTGGGGATATTACGGTCTACACCGCCCTGGAAGGTTAATATCTAGAAATGTTTTTCGCGGTGTTTAATTCTATATTTTAGGCAATATTTGTCATAATGAAACCACTTCCGGTTTCAAATACGGAAAATATCGACGGACTGATTTTTATTGTTTTATTTTTTTACGAATAAACTAAAACATTAAATACTGAAAAAATGACTAAATTGAGTTTGCAGAACTTACAAATAAATAATTCAAGGATAATATGCTGAAACTTATAATGTCACTCTTCAAATGTTGAATTTTATTTTCATTTACTTCACTTCAATCTTTTCGCCATTTTCTAAGTTCTCTATGGAAAAATGAATCGAAAAAATCTCAAAATTTGGTCTGTGCAACATATTAAAGATTGGAAATTCAGATAAAATGCGATGTCTGTTTTCAATTCAGACACAGAATAAAATGATGCACAGACTAGTTTTCTTTTAATCTCGGTAATTTCAAAGACATATTAGATACTTCACTTACCCAGTATCTGGGCGGTGAACGTTGATATTTCACACCACTGACTCACTTACACATAACACATTAGCTCACATTCAA
>JXSR01S067324.1:39859-50386 GCA_000969725.1 Ophiothrix spiculata | reverse complement strand
ATTTGAGCAACTTTATTTTTTCATTTTTTTCAACTGCATTGGCACCCGATTTTTCGGAATGAGCGATATCTCTTTCCGCTAAATTTAATTCGCATAAAGAATACATGCGTATTGAATACTTTACTTTCAATTAGACAGCATGTGTATGCAAGACTGACCACCGGAAGGCCTGTGTTGAGGCTATGAATACCTGAACGGTAGAGTTGTAAAAAAAAATCAGTAACCCGATTATTTCGGTGTTTTTACTCTTAAATCAATCTATTTAACGTTTCAAATGAAAAGAAGTGAAGGAAATAAAAAAGGTTGCCCCGCGGACTCGGCCGCTGAAAATGATATGACGCTGGATATGATTATGACATTGCCCTGATACAAATTTGTCATGCACAGCGCTTTAGACAGCTCGGCCACACTTCTCGCTGTGAGCACAAGTGAATTTAACGTTATTATAGATCAATATAAGTTTGGCCAAAACAATATACTTCTTGTCGGTCTGTTTAATTCTGACAGTTACGCCTGCGCGATGCATGAGTGCTTTGGATCGGTATTGTGCCTAGTAATTACCTTTCGCGCTATGCAGTATGTTATGCGAAACTGGTGAAAGAATGAGGACTTCATTCTATGTTGCTATTGTTGAACATGTGCAATGCAATTCCTAATTTCGTCATTGTGAAGAATCTTACACAATTGATTTTTTTGTATTTGGTATCAAATCAATCCTTGATAAATATAATATCTCGGATTGGTCATAAGATTGTACTAATCTAATGATTAAATAATTCAAAAAAACTTACCTAGAACGACTATGCAGTTACGATATTCACCTGCAAAACCCTTTTCAGCATTGAAATTGTTAACTTCTTGAATCGATATCGTGACGTCAAAATGGAAACATTTGTATAGCCGTGGGTGCTTTCAAGAGACTGTTGTCAAACGTGGTGATTCCTTATAGTACAAATGAGTACATTTATCGATGAGCACCGGAATCTTTTCTCGATATCAGTTGTTTCTAAGGTTTGTGCTCTTTCTTTTCTCTGTCCCCTCTTTACTCTTTCTTTTCCTTTCCTTTTTTGCGCCCCATCCTTTCTTCAATATTTTCATTTTTCTTTCTTTTCTGCGCCACCTCCTTCTTTACCTCGTTCTTTTTCCTTCCTTTTGCACTCCTCCTTCTTTCTTTTCTCTTTCCCTTCTTTCCTCTTTTCCCTTTTTGCGCCCTCCCTCTTTCTTCTGTTTTTTCCTTTTTTTTCGCCCCTCCTTCTTTCCCTCCTTTCCCTCTTTCTTTTTCTTTCTCTTTGCGCCCCTACCTCTTTCTTTTCTCTTCCCTTTACTCTCCTCTTTTTTTTCCTTTTTGCGCCCCTCTTTCTTTCTTTTCTCTTTCCCTTCTTTACTCTTTATTTTCTTTCCTTTTTTGCACCCCTCAGTCCTTTCTTTTGTCTTTTCATTTTTTTGCGCCACCCCTTACTTTTTCTTTCCTTTTTGCGTCCCTCTTTCTTTCTTTTCTCTTACCCTTCTTTACTCTTTTTTGTGCCCTCCTTCTTTCTTCTGTTTTCTCATTTTTTCTTTCTTTTTTGCGCCCCTCCTTTTTCCCTCCTTTTCCTCTTTTTTTCTCTTTCTTTATTTGCGCCCATCCCTCTTTCTTTTCTCTTTTCATTCTTTCTCCTTTCCTTCTTTTCCATTCCTGTTTGCGCCCTTCTTCTTTCTTTTCTCCTTCCCTCTTCTCTCTCTCTTTTTTTCTTTTCTTTCTTTCCCTTTGCGCCCCTCCTTCTTTCTTTTCTCCCCTTCTTTCCCTCTTTCTTTTTTTCCTTTCCTTTTTTTCGCCCTCCATCCTTTTTTTCTTTCTTTCTTTTTTTCTCTCTCTTTTTCTGCGCCCCTTTATGCCCCCTCAAGATACGCCAATGTTATACATCAGTATGCGACATTTGTTTGCCATTTGGTCTTTATTTTCTATGTTATAAGACTTTTAAAATATTTTTCAGTCTCATGAATATTCATATTACTCATCGGTTGTCGATAATTTCAACGCATAATTTCTTAAACAGGAAAGAGATGCGTCGTGATACCAATTAGTTCATTCTATATAAGATCATTGGTTGTCATCCTACATATGGCTCCACAACTCCTTGTAATTTTGTATGTAATATGTTAAAGAGCGTCATTCGTTTCAAAATGACAGATGAGGCCAAAGAAAAAAAGAACTCTGTCTCAGCTTCCCGCGCGCATAGGGTTAAAAATTCCAATTTTACCGCATTTTTTTTAAGGTTTTCAAGAGATTTTTTGCTTTTTTATTTTTTCTTACATCGAATGATAAAAAAAGGGGAAAAATAGTGTCCTAAAAACGTAATAAAAATAGATTTCCGCGTCCGCGTAGCCTTTTTTGACTAATAAAACGCGTAGCACTTAGGGCTTTTGGCCTATGGAAGCTGAGACAGAGTTCTTTTTTTTTCCTTAATAGTAAATTACAATTTTAACGGACAGTGGCGTAACAGGTGTTGGTCGCCAGGGGGGGACCCAAAAATTTTCCAATGACGGAATTTTACCCCCTTCACCCCGCTTTTTACCTAAAATTGTTATAAAATGCGCGAAAAAAAAGATTGTCTCTTTGTTTCTCTTCTTTGTCCCCATATCTTTCTTATTCTTTTCCTTTATTTGCCCCTCCTTTTCCTTCGCAAGTAACGCTAGCCTGTCTGGTGGGGTTTCATATGGAAAAGTGGTCTCTTCTGTCTATACTCAAAATAACCCAATGATATAACATATAGGCAAATTGGGTTTTTTTTACTTTCGCACGGCATAAGAAAAAAAGTAAGCGTTATTTTTCTTAGCTTTGCCTTTAGTTCCACACAACATATATTTAGAACCATTCCCCCGAAATTTTGTCCAATTCGGTTGAGAAACGTCGTCGTTACGAAGTTAGAACACTCTTGTCCCTGTCTAAAATAATCCACATTATAACATTGGCGGTATATGATTTGTGCTATTTTGGTCTATACCTGGGGTGCAAGTAGGCCCTCATTTTATATGTCCAACACTATAAATTAGCAGGCTCCGCTTTTTATTCCATGAAGAAAATATTGATCTACTTGAAACTTTTTAAAGTGTTGTAATCGGTCAATATTTGGCGCCGTTATGATGTAAAAACACATCAACAGTCATGCGACCTATTTTTACACTGTTGAGGAAGAAGCATGCAGAACAAATAGGTACTCATTGAACTGGAACAATTTCTCACAGACTGTGTGTATGCATTGTACATGTTAATGCTAAGTCATTATATGAGATATTTCATTGAAATCTTTTCGATATGTGGTGCAGGGTCAAGGCCTGGTGGTAGTAAGCAGGTATTCTGACTTGGTAACCAAGGGCATGTTTAGGGTCGGATCATGATTAGTGAGTTTGGGTCGGGTCCCCAGTTACTGAGTAAGGTCGGGTCCCCGTTTAGTGTTGCTGAGTTAGGGTCGGGTGCCCAATGACGTAGACTGAAACCCAACCGCACCCCGGGCGCACCCCGTGCGCACCTAGAGCGGACCTAGTGTACCTAGTGCGCACCTAGAGCGGTCCTGGAACGGACTTTTTGTGCTAAAATCCATCATACACTGTTAGAACGTTGGGCAAATAATTTACCCAACGTTGGTTCAACTATGAACAACCCAACTTCTGGGTAAATAATTACCAACGTTGCGTACAATGTTGGCTAATTACCTAACTGTTGGGTAAAAGTTTTAGCTAATTACCCAAATATTGGGTAAAATTTCATCAACAGTTGGTTAATACTATTTACCCAACAATTGGGTTGTTCATAGTTTAACCAACGCTAAAAAATTGCCCAACAGTATAACAGTGTAGCAAGGCGAGGGAACTACCGCAAAAACATCTTGGAGCCCTATTAAAGATAAGCTTCCTTTACTTGGTACCAAGAAAGTACCAAGTTGGGTTTCCTTGGCGAAAGCCTAAACAAGGTGATTTTTTCCCCATTTTGTTTGTGTGTGTAAAGCGTCACCTATTCATTTTAATATAGGTATTGTCCCGCAGGGTATTCAAAGCGGCCGGGGCACTTTTATTCAAAAGTGACGGTATGTGCGGACCTCAGCGGCAAATCAAGGGGCATTCAGTGTAGCATTTCAGTCAAAAAAGGGGGTCATTCAGTGTGAGAATCATAAAAATACAGGTCTTCCGAGTGTGATAATGAATGATCGGCCTTTACAATTTGCACTGAAATCCATGGCTAAAAGCAAAAATCTATGTACTGAAATAAGGGTATCTGTTTTTCCGTCAGTGTTTAGGCCTCTACGAATTGTGAAGAAGGCAAGAATTACTACATAAGGCCTAGGACAGAAAAATAGGGGGTCATTAAGCGTAAGACTTGGAAAAGGTAGAGCATTATTTGTGGAGGGTGTGAAAAAACGGGGTCATTGAGTATGAGCTTAGCGATGAAAAGGGTCTATTGGTCTGCAGTTGCTATCGATCGACGTATTGAAGTGCCCCCCGGGGAAGCGGCTACGGAGATGCGTGAATTTAAATTTGCACTCCTTAGTAGATTGCGCGAATAAGAACGGCGAGGATGTTTTCTTTTCATGTTGATGATGTTACTTTCCTGATTTACAATACTTTTTCAAGAACAGTATATCATCATAAAAATGGCGTAAACGGGTATTATTTGTCTGTCCCCAGCATGGGCGTCATTTCATTTTGAAGTGATTAATGCATATATGGAAAATGACACATTGATTCTTGATTGTAAACGGGGGTGGGGTGGGAGTCGCCCCGAAAAAAATGACAATGTATAAAAAAGGTCCACAAAAACCCTCCAACGGTCCACAAAAAGAACCTAAAAAACACCAAAATACCTCTTTAAAGGTCGAGGTTGTTTTAAAATAAATACTCTACAAAACGCCTTTGAAAACACTGAAAACTGTCTTTTTTTTTTTTGCTTGTCACTTTTTGGAAATGACTGAAATTAGTTTAGGGTCGTCCAAAACGAAAATGTTTCCTCGAAAAGGTCTACTATTTGAAACTCCGCACCCCAACAAAATTCCTGGTTACGGGGCTGGCCATAATACTTCTACAAACTACCGCTCTAGTCCAAATCTGCAAACCACCGCTCTAGTCAGAATCTGAAAACCACCGCTCTAATCAGAATCTGCAAACCACCGCGCTACTCCGAATCTGCAAAAAAAAAAATGTCGGACTAGCGCAGTGGTTTTCAGATTCGGATTAGCGCATTGTCGGACTAGCGAAATGTACCCGTACAAACGAGGTCAATTGTTTTCCTTTCGTAACTCTACACATTATGAGTATATATCTTTAAATTTTCCCCCAAGAATGATTATTCGCAGGTTTTTCCTATTATCCTGTCACTACTGAGCGAACGAAAGGGCCAGAGGGCTAAATGCCAAAAGCCTGTTATTGTAAAATGATCGATGATTTTCCCTATGTGTTGTCTTTCACGATCAACTGCTTTTACACAAGGTATTGGCATTACTGGAGTCCCTTTGACGTCTACTAATTCCAGAAATCATTTGGCAGCAAAAAACAAAACGCACAGCCATAAACCAAAAAGGGATTCCTTCGTTTCTCACGGCTACAATGTGCCTGGGGACTTCATTCATTATCTCTCATAACGTCGCCATTTTGAAAGCCTTTGACGTCTACTAATTCCAGAAATCATTTGGCAGCAAAAAACAAAACGCACAGCCATAAACCAAAAAGGGATTCCTTCGTTTCTCACGGCTATAATGTGCCTGGGGACTTCATTCATTATCTCTCATAACGTCGCCATTTTGAAAGCAACAAAAAATACCTATGGACCAAAATAAGCTAAGGGTACTGTTTTAAAGCATTGGACAACACACATTGGTAACATTGCTCAGATAAATGAGAAATCAAATAAAAACTATGGATGAGTTATACTCGCAAACACCACACTGAAAACTTTAACTAGTCAAGCAGCTGCTTGACTAACTTTAAACTAGTCAGGCAGGTTAGTCCAGCTTGCCTGATTAGTTTGACGTTGGTCAAGCCAGGCTTGACTAGCTTTAAACTAGTCAAGCCTGCTTGACTAGGTTGTAAACTAGTCAAGCCCACTTGACTAACGTGCAAAACCTTGCTTGACGAGTTTGCCAGACTGAGAGCTTGACTAGCTTGACAGTACAAAAGAGCTTGACCAACTTCAAGTTGGTCAAGCTGGCTTGACTTAAGTTGGTCAAGCTGGCTTGACTAGCTTAAGTTAATCAGGCTGAGCACGGTCAGGTGGAGTCATTGATGGCAACATGGTGGACAGCTCAGACATGTAAAACATCGTGCCGTTGTTTGACCTCATAAATATCACCATTATGTACTGATGTATGGTGAATCATAACATTTGATTATATGCAGCTCACGGACTATTTTGGTCATATGTCACTCTTAAACCTCTCTCAACATTATTGACGAATTAGCTATATATACATCGTGGATTAAGCTTAAAAGCTTGTTATCGTACATGCACGTGCACTGGCGTGCTCGACTAGCTTGCCTGACTAACGTTGCCTAGTCCCGCTTGACTAACGTATCGTTAGTCAAGTCTGCTTGACTAACGTTAAGTTAGTCGAGATGTGTACCATCTGGACTAACTTAAAACTAGTCAGTAACTAGTCAAGCGACTAGCCTAAACTAGTCCAGCTTGCTGGACTAACGTCAAGCTGGTCAACAGACTAACTTAAAACTAGTCAAGCAAGTAAAATGAGACTAGTCCAGCATGCTGGACTAGGCTAAGTTAATCATCCTTGTTAGTCTAGCAATACAGACTAACTTAAAGCTAGTCTAGATGTGTACCGTCTCGACTAGCTTAAAGTTAGTCACACTGACCAGTTTAGGTTTTCAGTGCAGGATTTACGCTATGTTGCAATACTTCTGATAAAGGAGTGTATTTATTACGTAGTTTCGAGCGATGTTTGTTTGCACAATAAGGACACTCATCTCTGTCCCAAAATGATAAAATTATGTCTCTGATATTTTCAGTACACCATTAACTGATGGCACGCAACGTGTGGAAAAGAAAAGAGGAAAAGCGGTGAAAGGATTAGATGCAAAAGATTTAAAGACATCTAGCAAAGGTACTCAAAATATTAGTCAAAGTATAAGTCATCACTTTAATAAGATTTTTAAAAATACCTTATATCATGGATATCTTTTGTATATTGGTGTTATAGGTTTTATAGATTAATGGTAAAGTGAAGTGTTCATGACATATCATAATAATCATTTTCATAGGAGAGAAACATAAACAAAAACAGACACATGAGTCAACGAGCAAGATTTCTGATAAAGAAGAGGTGAAGGGCACAGAAAGGAAACCTGTCCTTAAAATGTAAGTTCATATCAAGTCATTTATTATCAAGAAAATCTCTGTTCACCTACTCCAATTTAATACATACATAGAGGCATAACCCTAACAGCATAATATTACATTGCTTTAAAACAAAACTGTTACAAACCAATATACATTGCCTATAGTCTCAAGATTACTTAGATTACTAATTAACATTATGAGCATTCAATATATGTAAAATATTGCCAGAATGAAAGAACAGTCAATATTTGCTTTATATACCGAATATGTTTTAGTGTCCGGCTCAAATCAAGCCAATCAGTATATAGATATCACTATTGTCCTCATGAATAATTGATATTTGTATATCAAATGTTTTGTAAATGCATGACAATGCATTTTGTAATCTGTTGTAAAATATTTTGTTAACCCATTACTTACTCTTTTCACTGGAGTCAATAAGTATAGATAATCCCCACATAAGAATTGCAATCCGTAACAATCCTTTTGTGTTTACACGAGGGAAAGCAAAAGCAAAACAGCCACACTTGTTTGCTTTGGTCGAAGACAATAGCCTATTATTTCATAGACACCGATACTTTGATTGACAGACCTCTTTTGTGCGGTAAGATTAATTCGATACTTCTTTTGTTAATTACAATTTGTAAACTAAAGGTTTTGAACAAACGTAATGAATTGTTACTTCATTTTGCTGCATAATATCAATAGGCCAGATGGTTTGAGTGAAGAAGATGCACAAGATGCAGTCATTCAACATGCCAGTAGTTCGTGCTGTTGGGGAAATAATCCTGCAAGAGAGATGACTTTTACCGATTGTGAAACAGCATGGGCTTTGAATGTAAGTGCATTGTATTATGTGAAGGGTAGCGGGCCTCGTGTAAGTTTTTGAAATGATCCGTCTTGATTTCGGAGATTTGGATATGTACATTATAATGTCAGGATGCATGGGAACACCAGGTAGGTGTGACGGGCAAAAATCGAGTACATTAACAGTGTTAACACAATCTAGTACAGTATTAGTATATTTCTAGTACAATTTTTTGTACTAGAAATGTACTAAAACTATTCTAGAATGATGGTCCAAATGTGCTTCTCAGTAATGTTGTACTAGAATAATACCGTACTCGATTTTTCCAGATAAATTACAACTTGTATAGAAACGCTTAGATTAAGTGGAAGGACAGACTTGATAACAACATCAACTTTCAAACTTTATAAGATCAACAAACAGGTCAAGTTATCGTTATATCTGAATATTTAAGAAAGGATCTCTGGACTAACGAGTGAGTTTAATAAAACGCAATAAAAAGCCCATAATTAAACTATGCAGGTGATCTTCGAAACAAACTTGTTCTCTTTGGCTTATAGTATACTGTCATAATCAACTTCCAACACACCAACTGTGACGCCAGATTTACTCGGTGAGTTGTGTACTACGCCGCGTATATTTAGTACCCCGCACGCATCTGTAAATCGGTTTATTACCAAAAATATAGGTGATTTTTTATAAAATAATAAGAAAACGAGTACGGTGACTATATTTTAAAGAAATTTGAAGATTAAACTAATATGCGTTTTATAACAAAAAAAGTAAATAAATTTAAAAAAAAGGAGAAAAAATGTTCATGTTGCACTTGCTCTAATCAGCATAAAATATGATTTCCCATTGGGATGTGCACAAAATGTTGTCCCAAAATGCAAAAAGTGTCTTTAAAAATGCGTTCAAGCTCAAAAACGAATTCGGTAACCCCAATTTGTTTATTTTGGATTAGTCATTAGTGATAGGCATCAAAAGTCTTTTGACGAAGCTTAAACGATTTCTGTGAATAATTTTGATAAAAACCTAACCTATAGAGGGTTTGCACAACGCGATACGCACCATACACGCAACTGTTCTCGCCGCCATCTTGGTGGGATCGGAGTAGTTTTTGATGCAAACAAGACATCCAGGCCTGAAGACATCAAAATCGGCTGTAACTTGTGATTGACTGCAAACCCGGACTGCAAATCATGACTTGAAAATTAAACTAAATAAATGTACTGCATATATTCTTGTCATCATCAGTTATGATCTGGTATCGTGATATTGCTAAAAGATAATAATATGACGGGACTTTTTGATCGCCGGCCCGTGAAAATGGTGTTGTGAGTACTATGACGTCACGTGCAAACCCTCTATTAATATCGATTTTATTCTATAACGTTATTTTGTCAGTATACATTTCAGAGCTTCACCGAAAGTCGTTGCATATACCAACGATATGAAATATGGAATGGGAAGACAGAAGATCCTGGATACGGAAGCCCTGTAGAGGACAAGTGGTCCGTTGATTGTCAACCCCGTAGCATGTTTTCAGATCATGAGATACAACAACGATTGCCAAGCTCCAACAGGTTAGAGGTATGCGATCACCAAATAGGCCTACTTTCGTTTTCAGGTGTGATTATTTGGTATTCGGCGGATGTTTACACAAGGAAACATGCTTTTTCTGACATAAATGACTCCCTTTTTCACTAAACAGGTGTTCATATCATATCTGACCACTCAGGGGCGTCGGAAGGAAAACAAAGTGGTGCAGCCACTGGTAAAAGTGGTGCGGCCTGTGGCCCATTAGTTATGAAAAATAAGTAAGCAACTAAGCCCTGGAAGAAAGTAGTTATTAAAAACGAATATATACAGTACTATTTTATGGTTATTGATGCTAGGACTAAATAAAACACATAGATTTATTTATTTATATTCTTTCTGGCTGAAAAGTGGTGCGGCCAAAGCCCACATGGCCCACAAGGTTCCGACGCCCCTGGACCACTATCATAAATAGACCAGCTTATCGTCTGGCCATAACCATACTAATTTTAATTGCCCTGATCGTGAAATTGATGATCAGGCTTGATCACATAAACACTCAGTAATAAAACTACGGTATGTCAGCAAGGTATTTCCCGCCCGAAAAGTAATAAATTACTATAGACTGTGGGGCATTGGCTTGTAAGTGCTCTAGAAAAAAAGTTCCGTAGTCCCATCAGCGGCACTGAAAAATAACATTACAAATTGATTAAGATGTAGTTGCTGATGAATTATCTGCTTTGTTCACCTGACATTTTTGGCCCGTTTATGAGATAATCCCAAAAATTCAAATTATGGCAGTTAAACAAGAATTTCCCTTAAAAAAGTCAGATTTGTTCTATCTTACATATTCTTATCA
>JXSR01S067302.1:63160-74431 GCA_000969725.1 Ophiothrix spiculata | reverse complement strand
TTTGGTTAGCAACCAAGTAGAGTTAGCGGTGTTTCATGAATATGGGCCCTGGGGTCCAAACTACACGGAAACCGCCGTGATCAATGATTTATTGATTTAACATGCGCGAGTATGTACTACAGGATTGAATAGCAAGTGGGACTTTCAGTCCATTTTCAGTCATTTTATTACACCAGAATCTCCTAAAAATTGTGTTCATAAATCGACATGAAACATTTTACACAAGGATCAAACTATAGAAATATGATTAATAATATATTAAAAGCCATTGAAACACAAATTGCAAAGAATAATTTTACATCATTATTGTACGTTTGAAATTATGTTGCTAACTTGTTTTTTCTTACTCGGAAATGAAAGTCATTAGCATGATAAGTCAGAACCACAATACTTCTTGAGCACCATACATTAAAATAACTCATTGAGGTAGCATTACTAACTTTAAATGTGAAGGTAAAGGATAGTATTAAAGCTTGTTATTTTCAGCACAATAAACCAAGGTGACAGTTACTCCTATAATGATCAGGATTAGAGACAGCGCCAAAAGACAGTTTCTAAATCCTACATCATTCGATAAAACTTTCAAGCTGTCAAAGATAACCCTCTTACATGGTGTATATATCTGAACGTTACACTGTCGTTAAATCTGCGGATTGCGTGGAATATATGTACTGGTATCGATGTCATTGACATTGCTTTCATCATTTTGTTTGCTAAGGACCTTCACATTGTCAGAGTCAGGTTCGTGCTGCTGAGATGTACTTGAGAAGGTGTAAACTCAATGTCCATTATCAAATGGATATAAATACTCATAAAACTTCTTAGAAGAAAAAAATATGTTTTCCATAATACAAAAAAAAAACCTTGTTGACACAGAATAAAGACAATGTTCCAATATTCATTCTGTAACTTTACTTTTGAATTTTTACAGTGTACTCTTAAATTTTCTCTATATTACATACATCTATTCGAAAAAGTACACACAGACGGTAAAACTAGGTTTACTGGCAAAATTACTCAACGCTTCCTATATATTATTTGCATGCTAAGGGAAAGCTGGTTTGTTTTTCTTCTTTTGGAAAATTTATTATCTAACAAAGTAAAGTATATTCTTTTTATATAATTGTACCACAAACCGACAAAAAAATAACAGAAAGTAGTCGTAGGTCTAATTTCAGATCAAAAGCAGTGATTCCGTCACTGGGTTAGTATTAATGGCAACTGCTCAGAAAAGGAAAACCTTTAAGAAATCTTTTAATCAAAAATCTTTGAAAAGATCTGGCTGCTCGCATTGCTTCTTAAAAGTCTAACATTACCAAAATAATGATGTGTCTTAATATTAAACAATAAAAATATAAATCAATCTCATGATATTTGTGTTATTGGTGTTTTAAGTTGCGATGTTTTAGATTTTGGCTAGTTTGGTTCTATTCTTAGAGTTTATAATCATGTTAGTGTTCGTTTTTTCACTGGTTCATTTTATTTTTTCTGGCCATTAACCTGCTGCACATCCGTCAATCTGTCCCCATTGGCTGTTGGGTATCTGTATCTCGTAACAGAATTAGAGATCATTTACACTAAATTCCTTAAGCGTCGATAATTTTCGCATAGACCCTTTTCATGCCCTCTGATTACAGGCGTAAACAAAGGATTCCCATTGTGCAGGAGCAAAATGATACAAGATGACAAAATCAACGATATCTAAATCTCTGGTTTGCCTCGATGGATTTTCATGATATTTTCAGCGATAATGAAGAAATTTTCCGGCTTGAGAATGATTGAATTTTCGAGTACCTGATATGTCCAACTTCTGTGTAAATCCGCGCCGTTTCCATGCACAATGTTTATTGGGACAACCTGTATACTCATACAATACTTTGAGCAAAGTTTGACATCTTTAATTACAAAGATGAAGTTATGTCGTTTGCACGCGTTCGTACCCGTGATAGATCATGTTTTCAGCTTTCAGACATTTGCTCTTTTTAGTTCAACTCTATTGTTATATGCTGCATTTGAGATATATAGATTGTAAATACTCATTGTTGTTAAGGACAGTCTCTATTGCTGATTGTGTTTCTCTCAGATAAAAACATATTGATATCTATAGGCAATTTCATGTCAAAATAGTTTCTATTAGTCTGTTTGACTCAAAAATGAGTTTAGTTTTAAGCATGTCAGTGAATATTGAAAAAATACTCTCCATTTACTTTAAATGATATTTGATGGGAACATGCGATAGAATCATATTATTAATCTAAATTATCATTAAAATGAATCCTGTCCCTAACTGTTAAAGATAACATCATACACAGATAAAATTCATTATCTAACACATTTCTATAAAGTTGTTTGGAAAAAAAATGCATTGAAATTGTAATTAACAGGTTATATACACGGCAAGATTACCATTCCTAAAAAGCACATCGCCTTAAATTTGTTCGTGTCATTTGTGTTCTACTGATAGGATATCATATAAATAGTAGGGGGCGGTGGGGCAAGTTGGCCCCCTTTTCGTTGAAACGCCCCTAAATCGGGCATGATAAAGTCTAGAAGATGTTAGATATATAGTTAGATATATACCCGAACTATGTGTTGCATAAATACTTAGACTCTGCGGCTTATCGTATTTAAATAATATAGAAAATTAAAATGTGGTCAATAGGGCCAACTTACCCCGCATGCGAGGTAAGTTGGCCCACCCAGTGGGGCAAGTTGGCCCTATTTACAAAAAGATTCGTACTCATTTTACCGTGACACATTTGATACATCATGATTTTTAAGTGAAGCATAGGAATGTTCTGCATACAAAAATGTCCTTTTAGGATGAAATGCCATAATAAATTAATACAATATCGATCTGTTAAAAAGATACGTTGTGACCTACAGTGTTATCTGCCTGTTGCAGCTGGCCTGCAATATAGGCCACGTATATCATATTATTCTTGTGAAAAACTTCTTGCGTCTTGTTATACGCATCTATGTACTTGTTTAGAATTAAAATCGTGTTAAAACGTCATAAATGTTATTGTGCTCGAGTCTGAGTAAGTTATCATACCGTCTAAGGCAAATTCGCCACAGGGCCAACTTGCCCCGTCTGATAGGGGCCAACCCGCCCCATAGTCTCAGTTTTGACTTAACCTCGTGGTATAACAACAAAACAAAGAATAAAGAGGACTTGATCTCATGTCATACCTCGTAATCAATAATAATAACTTGAACCAGCGAAGTAGTATCTTGACACTAGTACAAAATTACTTTTGCTCAAAAAGATTACTAAGGTAACTCAAAAACGCGTTTTATTAATAACTCGAACAAAGAGCTGAGTTCGGTCTTGTAAATTTTAAGGTAAATTTGATGCTTTATGCATAACCAAAAATCATCAGTGACATATTTCTCCCAAGGTCACGTGAGCAGAAACGCAAGGTAGGCCAACATGCCCAGAGGGCCAACTTGCCCCACCCTCCCCTAATAATTACCACATTTCGACAAAGTACAAACAAGATTTTTTTCATTAACATATGCGTCAGTGAAACTCACTGGTATATCAAAGGAAATAGTTTAAAAACATCTCATCGATAAGATAATTTTTAGGGCTCTGTTACACATCGCGAAACGTACGAGTAACGTACTAATAACGTACATGGTCATTGAAATACATGTATATCGATTACAAAGCCAGTTTTCATTATTAGTACGTTTTTCGTACGTTTCGTGATGTGTGACAGAGCCCTTATGTGTTCAGAAATGAGTCAAATAACCTCCAAACTGCTAGGAACCAAACGCAACCCCAACAAGGGCTTTGGAAAATTATGCATCAGGGGCGAAAATCTAGGCTAGTTATTTAACCTTTTGGATATAATGTAGATCATACAGATATGTATAACATGCATCAACATGAGATAAGAAATACAAAACAAATCCCACATTAAGATTACCAGGATGATTTTGCTCGCTATCGATGCTAAATAACTAATGGATATGAATAAAACATTGTGTTCTATAAAAATGTCTTTATCCAATGCGAACTTTTGAAATGTCACTTCTACTTTCCAGATCTCGTTTAAAAACTGCAATTCTGCAGACGTCTTATATCTCTATTAGGGATAAAGACAAAATGATTGATGTGTGAATCAAATAATATCGATCCCTTAATATCTTCAAGTAGCGAGGGTTAATATTATTCTAAGTTTCAAAAAATAGTACAGGGTGTCCCAATAAACATTGTGCATGGAATCGGCGTTGACTTTCTCAGAAGTTAGGGCAAATCAGCAAGCTCAAAATTATGTCATTCTAAAGCCCATAGTTTTGTTCATCATAGTTGAAAATATCAAGGAAATCCATCAATGCGAACCAGAGATATCATAGATTTTTTTTGCTTGTATCACTTCCTTCTTCACAACAAAGAACACCGAAAGGGTCTTTACAACATTAACGGTTGAATAGTTTACACTGAAAAAGTCACCGCATACGTTTCGCCAATATTCTTTAAAAGGTAATCATATGAAGCCACTTTTTTTCTTGTTCTATTTTTCGTTTTCTCTTTCATATCCATATGATTTTTTTCCATTCGAAAATATACACAAAGGCTGTAAAACTAGGTTTATTGGCAAAATTACTCAATGTTTCGTTTATTTTGTTTACATGTAAAGACAAAGCTGGGTTGTTTTTCTTCTTTAGGAAACTGAAAACTCAGTCTAACAATGTAAATTATATTCTTTTTATATAAATTCACCAAAACTTTGAACAGATAGTTGTCTTTATGTCTTATTTCAGAGCAAAAGCAGTGAGTCCATTGCTTGGTTAATATAAATGACAATTGCGGAAAAAAGGAAAAACGCTATTGAATCTTCTAATCAAACATATTTTAATAAATCTGGCTGCTCGCATTGCTTCTATAAATTCTAAAATCATAAAAATAATGCTGTGTCTTAATATCAAACCATAATAATATAAATTAATCACATGATATTTGAGTTTTTAGTGTTTTAATAGTCAATGTTTTGTTTTAGATTTTGGTTTATTCTGAGAGTTCTTTAAAGTCATGTTAGTGTTTGTTTTTCACTTGTTCATTATATTTTTTCTTGTCATTAACCTCCTGCGCATCCTTCAATCTGTCTCCTTTATCTTTTGACACATCTTGTTCGATTATCTTTGACTCTAACAGCATGGGAGATCATTTACAGCAAATTTTTATAGTGTCGATTTAGTATAGATCCTTTTCTTGCCCTCTGATTATAGGCTTAACCACATGATTCTCATTGTGCACGAGGAAAATGATAGAAGCTGACAAAATCAACGATATCACTGATTTGCCTCGATGGATTTTCTTGATATGTTCAGCGATGATGAACAAAACTATGGGCTTTAGAAGGATTTTCGAGTAGCTAATATGCCCATCGTCTGAGTAAATCAGTGTTGTTTCCATTTTTATTGGGACACCCTGTATTTTAACAGTGTAAGTTTGTAAAAAGTATTCAAAGTATTCTAAGAAGTCTGTAAAATGAAAAAATAACATCCCTTTATAGGATAAAAATCTGATAAAACTAAAGCAAAAGATTGATAAAGGAATAACCTCGAAATTTTATGCGAAAATAAATTACTTAGTTGGTAAATGAACTGTTTTCGTCCGAATTGTCAGGTATACTACCTAAGTTAGGGTTGATCACAATTTTATACTTTATAGGCCTTTAATTGAGTTGGTGTAGCACTGTGTACAATTTTAAAGATAAATATTGTGGAGAACAAGAACATTGTTTTTAAAGCGTTCAAATCCAGGGTCCATATGGACTCCCCCCCCCCCTTGTGAACTAACGGGATTCTAAAACACCTTATGCACTTAAAGGTAGGTATTCCAATCTGGTGAAAAATTTAACATGGACTTTTTTCATGTTTGAATGAAGGGTCATTACCTATATAAAGCATTATTGTAAAGTTTCCTTGAGCCAAATTAATGCTACAAGCAAAATTATGTCTGAGCGAGGACCCACAGAAACTAATAGGATATTTATTTCTGTTAAACAAAATATTCAATTAATTCAGCACTTTTTAGACTTTTTCTCATCGAAATTTACCAGGGATTTCAGAAAAATATGCACATTCATGTGGTATCAAAATCTCCAATTTGATTTTTTGAGTGAAAGTGATCGAAACACACTCCTTTAAGTGTTAACAAAACATATCTCGGTAACAATATCCCTGATATCCAATTCCATACATTACTTATATTCCAATTTAAGAAGTCTATTCCAAATGAGATTGACACAGTCTGTCTCGTTTCTTCGAAATGATTATTATATAAACTCGAAATATCACCACGAATATCTCTTTAAGGGTACGAGGAATCCACATGCTCAGGAAAATTGAATCCTAACCATTTTCTATCATGAAAAGATAAATAGTTTCCACTGCCTTTGCGGGGACTCGAACCATGGATTATGGCAGGAGTTATTCATGCATTACGAAGCGAGCGCTCTACCGCTGAGCTATCAAGGCATTGTTGAGATCGTGAACTAAAATCTAAGACATAAACATTAGAATGCCGTATTTTTCTTTTGTTTACATAAAAATTGCAATTTTTGCCTCATTGGAACGCTCGATTTGTAAGTAAATTATGCGAATTCGTATATCAGACAAAATGTAGATGATGTAGATACTAAAAACAGGCTATTCACAGCTCAAATAGGGCGAACTCAGAGTCATATATTACGCTCGGTTTTTCGGGCAAAACAACGCGGGTTTGTTACATTATCATTCAAGATCAACACAACACATTTATAAAATATTATTTGTAATTCAATAAAAAGTATCAAGCCTACAGTCTGTCAAAATTTGAAAAAAGGCGAATCGTTCGAACATCATAAAATTTTAAGGTTTCGGCGAAAAATGTGTAAATTTTTCAAAGTAGTTTATTGACGTAATTTTGACCTTGATAATGGACGTGAAATCACTACTGAAGTCTCATGTATAAACTAGAGACTCTATTACATATGTACGCCAAAAATTGTATTATTCTGATATGTGAAGATGCCGTTGGCAAAAATGACACCCATTTAGGGACCGTAGCCTAAAATCCTTTCATATAAGCCACCAAGAGATTCTATAGATTCATACCAAAATTAAGGCTTTTTTCAAGTCCAACTGAAAATAAAAACCTATTTATCAGTAATAAATGTCAAAAAAAAAGACTGATCATAAATTTTAATACTTATTCAACAGATGTAACATTTGTTTTATTGTAACCATGATTTCTGAATGTCAAACTAAACAAATGGAAAATTCGGTCTTAATTTTATTATTGATCTCAATTCGACGATAAGAGTAAATAACAGAGATTGAGATTTTACATTAAAGTCTCTGCCAAAATTCATCGGACAAATTGGTCACGTGACCACCAATTGCAGGGTACCAAACAGTTGGCCCTACACTCTAGATATGTATTTACATCGTCTAAAGAATTGTTTTGCCGACTTTAGTACAAATTTGCCCTGAAATAAATAAAAAATATTAAAATATATGCATTAAGCTTCGGGGTTTTATTACTGTAACAATGTCTTAGAGATTCACGAGGTCCTGATTAAGGTCATTTTTTTTTTCGTAATTGTTTATTGCTTAAATCATGTAAATCGTAATCCTTATTAAACACCACTATATTAGATCGAGACTCGGGGAAATATGCCCATCTTGACCGGGAAATCATGAAAAACCTCCGGTCCAGGTCGGTCCGGTCTAGAAAAAATCCCTTCGGGTCGGGGTTGGTCGTGGCAAGCTAAATTTTTATCGAGTCGGGCGGGTCAGGAAATAAATTGTCGGAGAACAACGGGGACGGGATGAGAAAAAACTTGCCCCGCCGGGCGTTAAATTATAGAGGATGATTGATCAAAAACCATGAAAAAATCTTTTGGCTATTTATCGGTCACAACTTTTTTCTTGTATGCACCACATACAAATTAATGGCATTAGGTCCTGTGTAATATTCTGGGCTACCTAAAACGGAGGAGCCGTTATATTTTGTAAGGTTTTGTAAGTGTAACACAAACTTCAAAATATTGTATTTTAAGAATCTGAACAAAAATGGCTAGGGTGGAGAGGTATTAGGTGCAGGAATAGGTGCATGGCCTGTATAAAGTCTGTGGAGAACAGCACTACGTTTATACTTTTGTAAATGTCTTTGTCGAACTTCAAAAGGGTGATTGCTATCAATTTTTTGAAACTTTTTTTTTGGCTTTATTTATATCCGTGTCAGTTAGCCTACCTGTTAAAGCTCTGTCACACATCACCGTATAGAACCCAAACGCACAAATAACGTACAGACGTTTAACATACTCAACGTGTACCAAACGGAACACCACCGTATGGATAACGAATTGAACGTATACATAACGGGCATCCCGCGTGGATAACATATTGAACGTACTGCTATCGACCACATTGAACACAAACGGTGATGTGTGACGGAGCCCTAAAGATTTGTTACACATCACCGTACAGAGCCCAGACGTATGAATAACGTACAAAGGTTTCACATATTAAACGCTGAACGTGTGCCTAACGGACCACCGCCGTATGGATAACAAAATGGAAGGATACATAAAAACGGGCAAACCGTATGGGTGACGTATTGAACACACTTCTAACTAACACATGACGAACAACAATGTATTAAATCGTATAAACCAAAACAAAAGTGGTATTAAATACGTAAGGCGAACGTTTGGCTCTATATGTGACAGAGCCTTAACTTAAGGGTAAAATCCGGTCCCCCGGGAGACCCCAGGTGTACGTTGCATAAAAAAACTCTAAAAGTCCCAAGCCTCTTAACTGAATCAAATAAAACAATCAACAAAAGACCATTACCAGATTTCTCATCCAATGTCCTGTCAGCATGGTTAGAAAATGTATTACTTTTACAAAATATGGTAGCCTAGTCATAATATATGTTCTCTAGTGTAAATGCATATTTTATACAATAATGAATAGAGAAATCCCCCATCATAAATCACTAGAAAAACAATAAATTGGAATAAGATATCGTAAGTTTGATACAATCTCTATGTGATGGCTCACCCCGAAAGGGGGGACTTTGCAGATGATATCAATTTTGAGTTTATCGTTGCATCTGTTAGAGCATTTCTATGCTTTAAAATAACACCTTATTTGTCGAAATTGATCAAGGCGATCAAATTTTACAACAGAAAATCTGCTGGAAATTCATATTTTTTGCTGCCTATTTTCATCAGTTTCTCGAAAATTGTTTTGTCGCAAAGTCCCCCTTTTCGGGGTTAGTCATATGTTCAATTGAACTATATACAGAATATTATGACCCCAACAATTTTATTCTTTACAAGACACGTGTTTATAAATCATCATGTAATTCAATCGGCTCCATTTCTACCCTAATTTATTTTTCAGGTATAACTTAAATAAAGTCATGAAAATGTTTCTTCTCGTATATAAATAGAGCAGATATAGACCTTTTATTTATTTTATACCAAACTTTCCTCAATATCATTTTTTGCAGTTTTTAAATGTAACAAATCCATGATATTTTACCATGATATTTAGTCATTTCTGACGCAAGGCCAAGTATAAAATAAATTCGTCATGTGAGTGCAAGAAAGTCGTATCTGCAATGGCTGCCCTAAGTTATATTTATTTTTCAACTTGTGACAAGACTGTAAAAAATCTCAAAATTTCACTGTCTTATGTCAGTGGTTCTTGAAATGGTTCTTCAGGTAACGGTGTCACCTGAAGAACCATATCAAGAACCACTGACCCAAGACTGGAGAATTTACAGTGTGCAATCCAAATTAACGACAAAAGGCAGCTATTGCAGATACGACTTTCTTGCACTCACATGACGAATTTAAAAATCGTACAAACAAAAAAAATTTAACGGTTGTCCCCGGTAATGAGTAAATAAAATACAAAGATTTAGAGCTAGTGATAAGTTAACCCCTGGAACAAAGCTGGTACGAGATAGTGTCTATAAATTGTTTTGTTTCTGAGCAAAGCCAGATTAAACCGTGCCCTCGTGCAAATTCTAGATGAATATCATATAGTTTAGAGGCTCAAAAACCTTAATACCAGATGGTCAAATTTTCTTTAGGCGAAGCTTTAACTAGCCATATAACGAAGGATATTGTTTTGCCAATGATTTTCCTTAAAAAATGACTTTCAGTGTTTGTCATGCAGTTCTGCATTATTGCTTGTCCTTTTAACAGTTGTTAGGAAATACCGGTATACAAAAAGTAGATTTGCTGTATCCTACTTGTATAATACAATCGACAGATTCTTTGCAATTATAACAAACAAGATTACGAAAACCGCCAATGTCATCGAACTCAGTCATTTTCCACGCAACATACGGTATGATATGAGACCATCTTCAAGAACTTTGATCTATAACTGCGCAACTCTTTTTAGATTTAGCAGTAATAGAAAGTTAGCAGGACATATGAAAATATTTAATGGATGTTTTGTTGAAGAAAGCAAGATTTAGTACACATTTCTTCGAGTCTCTTTAATCCTGATAATTCTTTGAGTTACTGTCAACATGGGATTGTTAACAATGCTAAAAATACTTCGCAATACGTCTAAAGCTGCACAGGATGCTGTCATGTATACTCTGTTTCCAAAGTTCTACATTTCTTAATATAAATCTGATGCGAAAAAAAACAAACTTTTCTTTCCTGACTATTGCTTGATTCCATTCACTCTGTTGATTGATTAGAACAGTTTCTAATATGCAATTCAAATTATTTGACAAAAGCTATCATGCCTTATATCTTTGTATGAACGTTTGGTTGCATATTTCTGTAATTTTATTGGTCTTTGTTTAGAACCAGTAGTACTTTTGTCTGTCTTTAAAGCGCAGTCAGTTGCTTTAGTATCTTTTAAAAATCATCAAAACACAATGATACGCCATAGAGTGTTTTCTCAATATATGTAGTGATGTGGTTTTTTTTTTACTCTATTGATTCGTTTATTATTTATTCCACTTTTCCATCGGAAGCTTAGTTCTCTTTTTACCAAATTGTTTCCACTTTCAAGGAATGTGATAAATCTGTAAAGCGATTTTAATAAGTAAACTTACTATCTATCTATCTATCTATGTCGACCGCGGTCGGAAGCCATGATGAATTTTCTCCATTGCTGTCTGTTTAGCATGAGTTTGAGAAGTTCATTTTGATCAATGCCAGCATCCTGCGTAAGAAGTCCTGGGTAGGACAGCCTTGGTCTTCCCTGTACACGGTTCCCTTGGGTGGGCGTCCA